>CATIWJ010141126.1:0-11428 GCA_949640765.1 Croton laevigatus | reverse complement strand
AGACCGCATTTTTCTTCTGGGTCTCAGTTTCTTCAATGAATCAATCAATCTTTTTCTGCTCTTCATCGAGGGAAATGATGGTTATACATTGACATTTGGGATTTTGGGTCCCAAATTTTGGTGGATTCTGCATGTTATGATCAATTTGTGATTTTGGTTAATTGCATACTTGATCTCTTCGAACCCATCAAGGTTTGAGCTTTCTTTTCTTAATTTGATCTACGTTGGCGTTTTTATGAAGATTGTGGTTCATTTGCTTTTGCATATCTGGTGGGTTTTAAGTTTAATAGTTTATTATAGGTAATCTGTTTTATCCATTTAGTGCAACAGATATGTGGGGTTGTTTGCTTTGATGAAGTTCAAATTGCTATCCACAAAGAGTAAAGTGTAAATGCATGATTGAAACTCTATGATTTTAATAAATGGCCTATCTTTGTTATTGGCCAATTGGTATAATTACTTTATGGTTAATTTTTTTGCTGGTTATAAGAGACCATCTGCATTTCAAACTAGAATATTATTGAATCGATGATTTCCAATTCTATGCTTGAACTAAAATGTTTTTCTACTATATAGCACCATTGATATTTCTCTCGGCAAGAGACAAACCTGAAACTTCTTGTTTTAACTATAATTGCTGTTAATTTATCAAGTTTTTCAAGGTGAAAAAATATGGAGCACTCAGATGCACCTGATAATAACTCTATTTTTTAAAACCTTCGAGTTCAAGGTATTTTTAGTTAATGAACTATGCTTTCACTCTTATAATTACAAGCTTTCCCGTGCAAAGAATTTCCTTTATAGTACACCAGTAACTAATCTTGCACTGAGCACTAAACTAATGCTGCCTCACATTAGACTCTAGCTTTGGAACATTTTCAAAAATTTAATTGAGCAGTTTTTGTTCTTGAAATTGCAAAGGTTCTTTCGGCAAAAGAAGTATCGAAAGAGTTCATGGCTGTGTCCTTTCTTTCCCTCCTTTCACGAAATATTGTCTTCTCTTTTATCCATCCTCTCTTTCACTATCTATCCACCATTTTTTTTTGCTTTAAATATCCTTTATATGTTTCGTTATGATTTTTCTTCCACCATTTATGTACCTGTGGGAGTTATGTTTGTTCTTGAAACTGACACGTTTGAGTGTTCTGTTTAGATTGTTTCGTGAATTGTGCTTGTGTTTTTTATTGAATAACAACTGTTCATATATATGTATTTGATAGGAAAACTCAAAATGATATATGAGAATGTTATTATTTTTCAATTATTTGATTTTTAAACCATTATATTTTATATGTAGAAAACTGAAAATTATGGGTAGAAGGTGTAGTTTTGAAATGTTAAAGGAAATTGTAGCAATAACAATAAGGAAAATAATATTGAAAATGGAGTTTTCCAAAGTCAGTTAAGTTCTCAATCACAGCAACATCATTTTATAAATTCTATAGGTAAATACTTAATCTCTATTTATAAGTTCAAAAAAAGGCAACTGAGCAAGTAAATGAAATAAGGAAGCAAATAGAAGAGCAATTTCTTGATATGAATAAGAGATGGGAAGAGAAATTTAAAATGTTATTCGAAAAAAACAATGAATGTGCAACAAATCAAGAAAATCATTCAACTGCTTTGGTAAGCAAAATTAATTTGATTGAGTAAACTTATAATTTTATTTATTTATTCTTTTTACTATTGTTTAGTTTTATTTTATAATTTAAAAAAAGAAAGTTAATTATTTTTGTTTACTAATTTTCTTATAAATATTAGTTATATTTTTTTCTTGCAGCCTCGTTAGTGATTTAAAGCAATGGCACAACAAGTAGATTTCTCATGGGCATCAAACCAGCTTTTGTAAATATTTCAATTATATATTAGACATTTGTTATTAGCATTTATTATTTGTTTGTTTGTATTTTTTTTTTTAATTAGTAGAATAATTTGACTCTTTTCATTATAGTGTTATTTGTAATAGATATTAATATTTTATATTTTAGATTTTTTAAATTTATGATTTTTTAATAATAAATTACCATAATATGAAATTTAAATTTTAATTAAATAGTGCTATTATTTCGTCTAATACTACTATTTTATTTTCAAATTTTATTAAAATTTGAAAATAAAATTTAAATATTAAATACTAGTTAATAATTTATATTTAATAAATTAAATAAAATTGTTATTATAAATTTATTTATTTTGTATAAAGTAAATATACTTGTTTAGTTGCATTGCAATAAACATTGTGGCTATAAGTATCAATTTTAGCTACAACATGCTAAAATTATGTAGCTAACATTTAGGTACTTCAAAGTGCTTAATGTAACTAAAAGTAAATGTGGCTACAAGAAATAACTTTTATAGCTAAATATTAGCTACAATTTTTTATGTTTCATAGCAACAGATCTTGATACTTTAGTTGCATTGCAATAAATATTGTAGCTATAAGTATCAATTTTAGCTACAACACACTAAAATTCTGTAACTAACTTTTAGCTACTCTAAAGTGTTTAATGTAACTAATACAAAATGTGGCTACAAGAAGTAACTTTTATAGCTAAATATTAGCTACAATTTTTTTTATTCATAGCAATAGATCTTGACATTTTAGTTACGTTGCAATAAATATTGTGGCTATAAGTATTAATTTTAGCTACAACATACAAAAATTCTGTAGCTAACTTTTAGCTACTCCACTTCTAGCTACACATGCTACAAGAAAAACAAACAGTGGCAAAAGCATTTAGCTACGGAAGATTATATTTTCAGCCATAATATGATTTATAGCTAGAGACACATTTTCTTGTAGTGAAATGTTCAAGTACCTAAAATAGCTTAAGCTTTTTCCTGTAAAAAGAATATTCTATAAACACCAGAATTCTTTTGATTTAAGAAAGAAAGCTTAATTCTTGTTGTTATGTGAAAGTGGTATTTTGTTAATGTGATGAACTATGATTTATAAATTTATATTTGTTATGATGCAAGTATGGTTGAAAGAAAAGAAAGATAAGGTACGTCCAATATCCAGCTAAATAATCACCTATCCCGTTGAATAATATATCTGGTCATGATTTTATGCTCTAATTAGGATTGGCTGAACTAGTGAGATAAGGATATGCTGCATCACATACTTTTCTAGTATTGCTTATTTCTAAATAGACTTCAGCTACGGTCGTTGAGATATATAGACTCCAGCTATGACCATTAAGATTATGATTTGAGATTAAGTAGCTCAGTTACTTCATACAGACATACAGATATATAGATATACAGTTATATAGATTGTACAGTTGCCTTATCCCTTTGTTCACCTATATGCCTAGTAGAGCTAATTAAACGATAAAGTTTAACAAATATGATTTATCTTTCATATTTTACTAATATCTTCATGTGCTTTATAATTATTTCCTAATATGTTTTAAATTATATTGCTTTGCAATAGTTGAAGTATCCACTAGACATAATTTGCTTAGTAAGTTACATGTCTAACTCGCAAGTTTTAGAGAAGTGAAGTAGTAGCAGAAAGGTTATAGCTCAAGCCAGCAGCCAGCTAACATCAATCATATTTTGGGTAGTTATCTAATAAATTACATACAGTAGTCAGCAATATACATAATAATCTAAATTATGCTAGATATTAGAAGTCTATATATAAAAGTAATTATTAGAATTTAGTTATGCATAAACTAGTAGTAGTAATTGTGAGATATATACTTGATTAATATAGTTGATGAGTATTTGAGATTGAGTTGATTGATAAATTGTGATGGGTTGATGATAAGGAGGATTGGATTATTAAGAATTTAAGTTATGTCAACAATTGGGATATTAAAAATACAAAGGAGATGCTGCTGAAATTTTCACAAAAATTTTATTATGATAAATGGATGCATGATAGTGATCTAGTGTAGCACTCTTTATGGGTTTATTTTGGTGAGCCTATAAGGGCGCTACATTTACTAGTATTAGAGCACCGGTTTAGTTAGTTTTGGGTATAAGTAGTATAATGAGAAATTAAAAAGCATGACACATAGGATTAGTGTAACAACCCATCTCGGTCTAATGGGTAGGCCTCGATGGAATGCTACCTACTGATATTGAAGCTGTAGCTTATAAGTCTTGTCTAAAGTTTACGTTAAGTTATACTTTGCCACATAAATTTCTTTTTTTTTTACTTAGTCAAATTTTAGGTCCATTTTTATTGAAATTTCGTTAGAGCTTCGCTACGCATACAAATATCCATTAATAGTAATAGTGACTATTCACCAGTCCTGCATAAAAATCCTACAAACACTTTGGTAATCTGTCCTTATACCCTCACTTTTTATATAAACCGAAAATAAACACTTCAAAAATCAAGATAAAATAAAAGCCAAGCTATTTAATCATTCTAGATTTATTAAGGTTTACATGAACTAGAATTTATCTGGGAGTGTTTACTAGGTTATATACATGCCACAACTAAATACTACTAATGTATAAAATATACCCTTTTGTGCTGCCTTAATAGTGCTGGTCGACACTGACGAATACTTGCTACTACCGCTGCTACTGCTAACCTGCGAGTTACAGAAATAACTCGCTGAGTACTATTGCCCAGTGGGTACTTTAACTATTGGAAATAAATAAAATAATGGAAAGCATAAACAAAAGGGTATAAATCAATTTTGAACTCAAAAGTAAGCGTTTGAAACGGAACAGGTGTTTTACAAATGCAATCATGCAAATAAATATGTATATTTACCAAACTGATATTTTATTTACTTTGCTCTACTAAGTATTTAAAGGAACCTTGGGATAAGACAGATGCAAATAAATATGTATTTTCAAGCTTCCTTTGCACTTTTAATGGCATTCTTCACTTTTTTCTTCTTGTTTGCCTACATAAACTGTAACGTCCGTTTTTCAGAAACTCCATGCAAGTGCTAAGTACACGCGCAATCTGGGACCCAATGGGGCTTTGAGGTCGGGCGTCAGTCTGGAAAACCCTATGAGAAGACTGTAAATATTGTAAATAATTGAGGATGTATAATAAATAAAGGTTCTGGAAAGGCAACCATCGCATCCGGAGGCAAAGATAGGCCAAAAAAGCTTAACGAGGCTCAACGAGCTCTAGAGGAGGTGTCCGGGAACCTGAGCGTAATTTTCAAAAAAGTTACGTAGGGTCTTAATAATGCCAGTAACTAATGTCAAATATAAAATCTCGAGAGTTTACTAGTCGCAATGGAGCGTCACAAAATTTTCAAAAAACGTGGGGTTTGAAAGATATAACGGGTTTTTCTCTAAGGGTATTATGGTCATTTCTTCATAAAATTTTCATATGATCCCATATGGTGAGCTTAAGGCGGATTAGTCAAATTTTTAATGTTTAAAGGTTGAATTTAATTTTAGCCAATGGAAAGGCTTACTTTGACTTTTAAAATCCAATAAAAAGAAAGGAACAAATAGGCTAGGCTACAAAGTGTCCACCTTTAGATATAAATAACATTAAATGAACTAAAAATTGTCATTTTCTCTCCCAAAACCGTCAGCCTCCATTGCTAAAGAAAGAAGAAGCAAATTCCAAGGTAAATCATACTTTCCATACTTGAATTTTATGTTTTCTAGCCTAGTTTTTCATTCTCAAGCAAGATAAAACAAGTATATGTGATCAAATCCCTACTTTTCATGATCTTTAATATGAACCCTAAGGTGGTGAATAATAACAAGGTTAGGGTTCTTATTGGAAGGTTGAAGATGAAGTAAGAAATGGTGGAAAATGATAACTTAAGCATAAATAAGTATAAATTTCACTTTAGTTTGCTAAGATTAACCATGTAAGCTTAGGGATTACCTACCTAGGGTTATTATTGATTATGTAAGGATGCTAAATGTGTAGGAAATCAAGAAGAAAGATCAAAGGAAGAGCACTAAAAGCTTAAGGAAGATCAAAACCAAGGTTTGGTACTTGAACTTATAAAAAGTTCAATTTCTAGCTACTTTAACTTGTGTTGGCCGAATGGCCTATGTGTTTATTTGCTATGTTTTTGTGTTGTTTTCTTGTGTATTTATGTTATAAACCCCTAAGGTGCCATTTAGTGTCCAAAGGAAATCAATTAGACAAAGCATGCAAAAGTTGTCAAACTATACAAGAAACTTTGATGAATTTTTATTAAAAATCTATAATGAATTTTGACACAAGGTCTTCACCATCCTTCATGATATATTGAAAGGTGTTTAAGAATAATTTTTACATGAAAAAAAATGAATTTTCCCCTTGATGAACACAAAGAGGCCGAATGGCTCCTTTGAAAAATTCAAAGTTGTCTATTTTTGTACTTAAGAAATTTTGATGTGTAACCTTATAAATCCTTAACCTATATGGTGTGGGTGACCTATGGACACTTAAAGAGAAGTATATGACACAATTTGGGTGCCTAAGGAAACCTTGATTGGGTCATAAGCTATCTCTTTCAAGTTGCCCATGTTCACTAAAATACTATTCATTTTGCAAAATACTATTCATTTGGTATTTTTTGTTTACTATTCATTTTGCAATTCACTATTTATTTAGTAAATTTTCAAGTATGTCTAAAAGATTGCTAAATGGTGGTTAAATGAACTATTCAAATATCGACATGTGAAATATGTGCCATTGAAACACAAAGCTCTACTCAGTTTGAGTCGAACTAGGTGATAAGGATATGACGCGTCATATAACACTGTCAAAGCGGTCCGCAATTCATTGTCATTGTTATCATTGTATGGATTTGCCGCGAACTATTACCAAAGTCGGAGTGCTTGTAAGTCACCTGGTAGCTATTGTTTATTTGATATGGAAACTATTCGGTGGTTTCAGTACCGCAGTACTGTAATTATTGAATACGTTACCATTATTGGATTTCATTATATTGCCTTATCCCGAGTTCCGCTAAGTGACCAGTAGAGCAAAATATATAAAATACTAAACTGGTAAATGCTTTTACTTATTTGCATGCATCACCTGTTCCGTTTCAAAACAATTTTGTAAATCGAGTTTTATTAATACCCTTGTCTTCTTTATCTCTATTGCTTTAATTATTTACCTTTATAAGTTAAAGTACCCACTAGGCATTAATGCTCAGCGAGTTATTTTCTGTAACTCGCAGGTTAGCAGCTAAAGTATTAGTAGATATCAGTACTAAACTACCGACAGACCAAGGTAACACTTAAGGTCATTTTACTTTTTATAATAAGACATTAGTAGTGACATGTATATAAATGCTTGTGGAACTCCCAGATAAATATTAGTGTAACATATATGTTAATAACTCTTGAATACGTGGTTTGAGTTAAGTTCCTGCTTTATGATATAGAAGTGTTTATTTTTGTTTGATTTGAGGAGTTAGGGTATAAGGACGATTGCCGAAGTGTTTGTGAGTTATTTTCCTTGCAGGATCCCAGTGAATAGTCGCAGGGACTGCTCGATTGGTCGCTGTTACTATTCACAGACTGTCCGTTCCTAGGCGGAACTCTGGCGAAATTTTCGTAAAAATAAAGTTAAAATTTGGTTAAGTATTCAATAGAACTCATTTGTAAAACACATATCCATTTAAAAAATTAACATATAACGGATATCACGGCTCCAATACCAGGACGTCGCACTCCTTCAGGGTCTCCAACAAGGCCTAGATGGGGTGTTACATTTATTGGTATCAGAGCTCCGATCTAGCCGGTTCTGGGAGAAATAATATAGGAGGAACCGAGCATGTTAGGATTCATATGGTTATGACATAATTGTGTTCATTTATTTGAGACAGGATGGATGGGAAACGCAAAGAGCCAATGCAGGATAATGAGATTCCAGAGAGTCAGTTACCTATAAAAAAAAAAAAAAGAGACTGGTAGTAATGTGAGGGAGGAAGGTAGTGATGGGCAGGATAAGTCTTGGTTAGAGGAAGAATTAGATATGATGCATAATAGGATGACTGATTTCGATCGTAAGATGCAAAAACTTAAGGGGGAAAATGCTATCCTTCGTCATATTAAAGATATGGAATGTGATGGTATAGAGCATCTGAATGAGTTAGTTTGTATAATGAACACTGAAATAGAAGAGCTTAAGGGTCGAGTTAGATATTTGAGAGCACAGATCGATGGGGTAGGTTCTAATCAGGTAGTCCCAGCAGAGGAGTCTGGAGCGGTTGCTGACGACGAGGGTCAGGAACGAGACTCCGACTCTGCCACTTATCCCCCCTAGGGTAGGACCATTGCCACCAGTCAGACCTGCAGAGGATATAGAGACAGATGATGATGCAGTTGTCCCTTTTTCGAGAGTACCTCCCTTTACTTTACGTAGACTTGATCGAGCAGCAGGTGAAGACCCCAGCTTTAGGCCAGGGGCATGAGTTAGTCAGAGAGAGAGAGAGTTCTTTTGTTTTTGGCTTGTAAATATTTTGTAACAATGCACTAGTAGGTCTCAACCCTAATTTTGGTGTGTACATATGACCAAGGTTTAACCAGATGTATAAAACTAATATGTAAATAAATAAAAGTATGTTTGTTAATTAATTATTTTTCCTTATTGCTTTATATACATGCCACTTAGGAAAAAAAGGAAATAAATATATACGTATATGCTGCCATGCCGAACTGATAATATATGAAATACTTGTAATCATTATAGGATGTCTCAAGAATCTCAACGAGCAATGGAAGCAGAGATGGAATCTCGAGCTTCCGGAACAATTGCACTCGAGGAGGTGCAAGAAACAGCACCTGACCCAGCTGCACCTGAACCACCAAATCAAAATGATATACTAAGACAAATGGCAGCTGCTTTACAGCAAATTGCTGGGGTTGCTTAACCACCACCACCGCCACCGACACCATCGGCTCCAGTGGCGGAGCGGGACCGACGACCCCCTATTGAGAAAATTAGGAAGTATGGAGCTAAGGAATTTTGAGCAGCTAAAGATGAGGACTCTGCAGCAGCAGAGTATTGGTTAGAAGGAACTATTAGGGCACTGGATCAGCTGCAGTGTAGTCTTGAAGAAAGGTTAGTCTGTGCAACCTCTTTATTAATGGAAGAAGCCTATGAATGGTGGGATACCGCGAGACAACGGGTTCCACCAGAATAAAGAACGTGGAAATTTTTCTTACCAGAATTTAGGAAGAGATTCATCTCGGAGATGTATCTAGACCAAAAAAGGAAGGAATTCATGTATTTAAGGAATGACGGTAACAGAATATGAGCAGGAATTCACCAGATTGAGCAAGTATGCCAGAAATATGATTAGGGCTGCACAAATTTCGGTTCGGTTGCCAAACAGAACCGAAAATCGATTTTCGGTTCAAAACCGAATTTAAAATCTGTGAACCGAAAACCAAACCAAAATTTGGTTTAAACCGAATTTTGGTTCGGTTTCCATTCAATTTCGGTTCGGTTTCGATTTTAACCGAATTTTACATGTTAAAAATTTTAGATTTTTATAATTTAACAAACCAAAAACCGAATCGAAAATTCGGTTTATACTATTTAACAAACCGAAAATCGAACCGAAAATTTGGTTAACCAAAAATTCGGTTCGGTTTCGGTTCGGAAACCGAATTTTCGGTTATCTTGTGCACCCCTAAATATGATAACAGATAAAGTGGAACGTTGTAAGTATTTCAAGGAAGGACTGATATACGAGATAAAAATGCAACTGGTGAATCCACAGCCTAAGAAATTTTCTAGTTTAGTGTCAGTTGCATTGGAATTAGAAAAGATACAGGAAAATCAAAGAAATCGAAGGCAGTGGAAACAACAAAGACGTAGTCAAACCCAGAATACCTCAGGGAACTATCAATCAGCTAGGAAGAAATCCAGAGGAGGAGGAGGATCCGCTAGAGGATATCAAAGGGGTAACCAAGGTCAGGGTTACACCGGAGGCAGAACAAGACAAGCAGCCTCGGAGGCTAGTACGGGTAGATCTAAAAGAGGTCGCGGATGTGGCCGCAACGGATCAAACCAATTTGATAATACAATGGAGGAAAGGTTCACATATCCCCAATGTGAGCATTGTCACAAGCGACACCCAGGGGAATGCTGGTTTTTAACAGGGCAATGTTTGGTGTGTGGCTCATTCGACCATATAGCAAGGGATTGCCCCAAAGCGAATAATAAGAATCCCACATTGTAACACCCCTTAACCAAACTAGTCATTAGCCGAGCTAAGAGTGTCACAATTGATGTTTACAGGTATGCAGAACATTACCTGAGAAAATTTTTTTTCTTTTTATACTAATGTCTGTTCAGACATTTGACTTTTTGTTGCGCTGCATATGACATGCTAAGTGTCTCTGGTGAGCCTGATTTTGTTTGATTATTCTGGTTGTCTTTGCGTCTTTCCGTGACCTACAAGTTTGGTAAAAACTAAACTTGCTAAGCATTATGCTTAGTGGGTACTTCACTTATACTCAGTTCAATTTAACACATTAATTATTTACAAATAGTACGTATGTCAAACAGTAGCACAACATTGCAAACAAGGCATCATATGTTCACATCATTGCACATATGTATAAAAATACAATAAATAAAAGCAAAGTACCGAACCTGTTGTCGCTGTTTGGTTTACCCTTTATTTGTATTACGTGTTCCCATTATTAGACTTTTTCCTGCTGATTCTCATACAAATCACAATTTAATTAATTACTCATTTACTATATACTTCTTGTAATATTAATATTTTCGAATTCCTCTTATGCTTTACTTTAATTCCATTTATTATTATTTGCAATTTGCGTCTCGTAATTTAACTTATATCCTAATTTTTTACTCGGCTTGTATATAATACATGTTTATGTATGTTCAATAAATACTTATGCTTCTTTTCTTACTTTTACTTACTACTTTAAGACTACTGGGTTATTCTTATACGTTTATGCTTTTCATATATTCATTCTTGAAAATTTACCAAATAAATAGTGACTTACTAAATGAATAGTATTTTTACCAATTTGTGTTTACGTGTCCACTTTGTAAAATTGCGTGTAATCTATTTTCTGTAAGCTAGTTCGGCTCGTTAGGTCATAATTGTAATACCTATGAGGTCCAAGATATTGGGGTTACATCTTACAGGCCTCGTCTAATAGTTAGGTTAATTCGTACTTTATTAAGTACGCTTCAATTTTTACTTAGTCAAATTTTAGGTCTGTTTCTGCGGAAATTTTGCCAGAGTTCCAGCTATGTATGGACAGTCCGTGAATAGTAACAGTGACTAAATGAATAGTCCATGGGACTATACACTGGGATCCTGCATAAAAATCTCACAAACACTTCAACAATCGTCCTTATACCCTCACTCCTCATATAAACCGAAAATAAACACTTCTATAATCAACACACAACATCTCAAATGTTCATTCATTTTTCCCTTGCCAATTATTTATTTTCATGTGCGCACAACCTAGTAATTTGATCATATCTTCT
>CATIWJ010141060.1:0-15863 GCA_949640765.1 Croton laevigatus | reverse complement strand
TTGCGTGAAAACAATTGGAAAGATGGAAAAAAAATTCCAAAACTAGGAAAAAAAGAAAAAGAGACTGAAAATTCATTTACATTTGAAATCTCAGAAAGCCCATAAGTCCCTACTCCGACTTTTCCTTCTCCCTCTTTTTTAGTTTTTTTTTTCAAAACTCTTTTTGTTCTGATATTTCATGGCTTTTATAAAAGTTGACGACAATCTCTTGAGTAATAATAGAGAGAAATCAAATAGTATGATTTATTAATTCTGCAATTTTAAAACAGATCAAGAAATTAGGACGCAGAGAAAATAATAATGGCTTTTTTGGGGCATTTTCACAAACAGATAAAAGGAATGGACAAATAAGAAAATTGCTTCATTAATTTAGAAACTTGACGGCAATAATTATGGGAAGTTCATAAAAAGTTACCAAACACAGTTCATCCCTTTTCTTCTTCCTCCATTATAGCAACTTTTTACCAATGAAATAAAATAGATTAAAAATATATGATTGTGTAAAATTTTATTGTTTTCAGTTCTGTTCCTCTATATTGACATTATCGACCACCAACAATAAATTTTTATTGTTAGTAAATTCAACGACGATGGAGCAGAAAATGAAAATATAGTCAGATTGAATTATAAAATCAATTTTTTTTATAGTTTTTTTAAGTTGTTAACGAGAAAGAAAATTGTAGATGAAGAGAATGATATTTTAAACATTCAAAGATATATATTATTCATATGCTAGATTTGATGATAAAGAATTACTGATTTAAGTTTTTGAAATTCTTAGGTGGACCTGGTCTATCACTTCATCCATGCACCAGTTCAATTACATGATCGGCAGTTGGTTAGTTAGAATAAATATCAGAAAAAGAAAATTAAAAAAATTAAAAAAATATAATTAATTATCTGCTGATGTGTTATCATGCAATTGAACTGGTGCATGGATGATGCGGCAGAGGAAGTCTCCCTAATAATTTTTCGATTTAAGGGCGATGAAGAGAATAAAAATGAAAAACAAAATCCGGATTTTCATATGAGGATGTGAAGAGGAAAGACACGTGTCTCTAGGTTTTATTAAAAAAAAAGGTTTTATTAATGCTAGGTGCATAGTCATTACTGGTTGGTTACAATAACTCATCATGATGAGTTGTTTTATCAATTCCACTCTATAATTATTCTTAGTAATGTTAGTATGTAACGGTTTTCCAAGGCAAGGCTCCATGGTTCAATCTTTTTTTTTTTTTTTCCCCAAGCTCCATGGTTCAATCCGTCATAGAATTTTTCCATATTATTTAAACAGTATCTTGAAATTTTTAAGGTTTTTTTCTTTTTCAAGAATTAAAGAGGAGAGAAGAGAAAAAAAAAACTTTGGCTTGTGAGAGCAACTTAGAGCTCTGATTCCATAAAGTGGATAATGAATATGAATTAAGGCTTGAATACTATTGTTATCTTGAAGCACAAATATATGCAGCAACAGCAACCATAGAATACTCAACAAAGTAAACAAATCCTAACTAATAACAAGTAAATAACAAAAATATGAAAAGCCTAGAATGAAGGACAAATCATATCACAAACATGTTTCTTATGATTCTGTTTTAAGGTTGACCGCCATGGCTCTGATCTTAAAGTTGAGATTATGGTTTTGAGAAATTAGATTTTTAGTTGAAGAGTTTCAAACATTCTAATTCAGAATGGACAATAATTGGCTAATTCAATACATTAACAAAGAAATTCCTTTTTCAAATTAGCAGGTTACTAACAAATTGCTTAGTCTTTTGAAACGTTCAATTAATGCTCAAAATGGCCATAAACTTGGCTAATATTTAAATAATTGGTGGTGTAAAGGAATTCATTGATTCACTAGTACTACAACAACAATTCCTGTACATTTCTCTCATTATTTCAGGTATTCATGTAATTGGATTCTTTGTTGGCTTCCACATACTAAACCTATAATGCAAAAGAAAACATCTTTCTTTGTTTTCAGATACATGTTTGTTGCACAGGAAAAAAAAAACTAACAGGTTTCTTCACTTCCCTTATTTCCTGTACAGAAGCAAATCAAAGTCAAACAATTTGATTTTGTATTGGCTTCGGCTTACTCAAACACTTGCAGTTTGCCCTGCTATCACTAAGGGTCTGCAAAGTGCAAATAACAAACAAGTGTTTGTCAGTGGAAGAAGACGAAGAAAAAGAAGAATATTCTAAGATGCTTTAATTCTTTTTAAGGTTGCTGTATACCTTGTACTGGTTCTGAAGATCTTTAATGTAATCAACAGCCAAATCTAACATGTCTGCTGTGTTTGTTTGCTGCCAAAAATAGTAATAAAAAACAAACATAAGATACTAATGCAGTAATACTTTCAGAAAACAAAAGATGGCACTTTCAAGGCTAGAATGAACGTCCATATTTACTTTGTCCATGTTTGGTACAAGCTCTTGCAATTTCCTCATTCTTTCGCTGATTCGGGTTCTTCGTACCTGAAAATTGAAAAAAAATTACAAATATGTCTCTTAAATGTCTGGACCAAAACCAACCCATTTAAATGTGAATCAGCATAAAAGCTAGAATATGCATAAAAGTCTTACTCTTTCCGCAATGCTCCTAGGATGAGTGGCACAACCGCGCTTCGCCCTTATTTTACAAGGAACAGAATCCTGAAAATGAAGCAACTTCTCCATGGCCACCATATCCACTGATGTCTTGGGCAAACTTAAGTGGTGTGATAGTATATGAAACCGATTTCCAAGCTCTCCATTCTAATTTTTTAGCAATAATTTCAGATTACGATAACTCGACTCATCAACATAGAGAACTAGAAAAAACTGTTAATGCACAAACTGATACCTGAATATTAGAAAATAGCTTTCCATTGTCATCTGTCTCCCTTTTCATGCCATTAAAATTGTCTACTAACTGTGAATCATTCCAAGAACCGTATGAGAGCCCTATTGTATTGCCATAAAATCGATTATCGCAGCTGCTGTTTCCAAGTTTTCCAGCATCAGGACTTGCTTCATCAATGCTTTCACTTTCGATTTCTGAAATCTGAGATAACATGCCCAAGGAAGAAGGTACTCTTGATGAGAAGCTAAGTTGAGTCTTCAATCTTGGACTGGCTTCACCATTAGTACCATCCATCCCACCATAGTTTCCCATACTTTTCAACGTGGTATAGCCTGCAATTTACTGGGAGATCTTCACTATTTCATCCTATTTCTACTCATACATATATATATATATATATATATATGTACACACACACACAACATCATTATAAACAAATACTAGTATTTCATTTTGGAAAAGAAATGACTTTGCATCATCCCAATTAAAAAAGTTGCTTCCCCAGATAGGTCCCACAAAATATCGATGAGATGCTTTCTCTTTTCCATTTTTAATTTGCTCTCTATCAATGCTCAAATACATATATGAAACACAAATATTCAAATTTTAAATAATATAGTGAAGATTCATTAAATGGGCTTCATTTCATAACAATTCTCTGATTAAGGTATCAAGAGAAAAAAAAGGCAAATTAAAAGGTGCAGCCAGCCAATTCTATGTATTATGCACTAACGAAGCTTTCTACAGTACAAATATAATCAAACAGTCTAAAGAGCATTCGTTTGAGAATGGGAGCAAGAAAAATACCATTATGAACAGAGAGATTTCCAAAAAGTCCAGCAGGGGAACTGTTCTGTCTAGCAAGGCTTGAATCAACTCTTTTGGCTTGTTCATGGGGACTCATTGCCACCGAACACATCAAACCATATGAGCTATCCATAGCTGAAGAGCTTGTAGCAGAGGTTTGTCTAGGGTAGTGAGGAGGCAAACCAGAGTAACTCTGAGGCGAATTTGAATAATTCAAAGATGTCTCCCTCATCCTAACTGCAGATTTGTCATCAAATTCTTGAAAACCCAAAACAGAATCATTACAAACTCCATTATCATTGAAATTTGCCATAAGGGAACTTGGAGCAGACCGAAACCTCAATAACCCAGAACAGTTCTGGTTATTCTGGTAATGAAAACTATGATTATTACTTGAATCCATCAAAATATGCTCTGTTTTACTCTGTTTTTTCCTAGCTCAACAAACTGGAAGCCAAGGAACTGTTACACATGCCTCAATACCAATTTATTTCATTGAAAATTCTAGGAATATTTTCGCATCACTTTCTTAAAAGGAAACAAAATTTTCTTTTTCTCCTTTCTGCTTATTGTTTAAGCAGAGTAAGATAAGATCTTGAAGAGGAAGCGACCTAAGAAAAGTTCAACAACTTTAAGGGAACATATAAAAGATTCATGGAAAGTGAATAAAACCCTAATCAGGATATAACAGAAACCGTAAGCAAGTGAAATTTGTGAAGATTGTATTAATGGAAAATATTGAAAGAGAAATACTCAGATAAATTGGTGAAAAACAGAGCAGAGGCCTGAAAGAAGTGAAAAAACAAGATTGAAGCTTTGGATTTGCTTTTGGAAGCACCGAAAGCAAGGAAGATCTTGAGACCTTAAAGATGGAGATGTAGCTAGAGAGAGAAGAGAAGCAAATATTTAATTTTGTATTTCCCTTTTGGTTCAAAGAAGCAGTGAACGAAGAAGCGCATACGAGATGAGAGAGAGAGAGCAATGAATATGATATATGTCCCTCTCTTCTCCACTCTTACCCAAGCTCATGTCTTTTTGTTTAGTGTACCAAAATGCCCTTGTTCTTTTTATCTTTACACGAACTGCTTTCCGTTTATGGACAAAGCATGCAAAGCAAATATGGAAGTGTTTGTCAATGTATGAACAATGAGGCTCAATGGACAATTTAAGTACGAATATTTGGTCAGAGTACAATTTCAGTGTATTTATTAATTTGTGGACTATTTTAGCATTGATTAATTGTTGAGGATAATTTAAGTACAAATTTAAAAATAAATAATTAAAATGAAATGCGTCAAACACGTAAAATTTATATATAATTTTTGAATTTTAATAGTTATAACTAGAATATTCATAAATTTTAATTTGTCTCTCAATAATTTATGAATTTTAATTTTGAATCACAAATGGTCCTTTTAGACATTTAAAAAAATTTATGTCCGGTAATAATTTTCACCTATGGTACTTAAACTTTAGGATTCTCACTTAATAATACTTAAAGTTCATTCCTTTCCTTAAAAAAAATTAACAATATTTTTTAAAATTGAATAAATTGTATATTTTATAATAATTTTTTTAGTAAATAATAATAATAATAATAAACTATAGATGACTTTTTAATAATTTTTAACTTGAATAGGATAGTGTAAATTTTTTCCAATTTTATAGATGCCTTTATAATAATTTTTATAGTGTAAATTTCTTTTTTAATGTTATGACATTTTTTGTGGTGGAAAATTTTAAGATTAGAAAGGTTTTAATTTGAAAGAATTGGGTTCAACTATGTGAAACTAACTTCATATTTAGTGTGAGAATTGAACTATGATTCCATTGGGTAGAACTTTCTATAGTTGACGCCGTTTTAATTTTTTAGCAACTGGAATTTCACCATTGACCAGCCAGTGAGGTGTACAATATGTCAAGTTACAAAATATATCAACAGACAATAAGTAACCTATATAAAAAAGAGTAAGGCTGCAATATTTGATTCGAATGCCTATTTGAAGCGACTTTTTTGCTTCTTTTTTTCAAAACAAAACTAGCTGTTGTCTGTGCAGGATCCTAAGATCAAATGCTGTATATCATGAATTTTAGATTTTAGCTCTATATTATAAATTAGATATGACTATGAATTCAATAGTATGAATTATTCTGTGTCTAATTCATATATAGAGCCGAAATCTTAAAATAGTGACCCATTGCATTTAATCTTGGTACTCTATACAAACAATCAGCCAATTTATTTTTTATAAAAAAATTATTATTATTATTATTATTATTATTATTATTATTATTATTATTATCTAAAAGAAATTATTGAAAAAAATACAATTTGTACAATTTTACAAAATAATGTCAAGCTAAGGACCAAAATAAGAAATTCATGTATTTTTAAAAAAGGAATAAAACTTTAGGTACAATTAATTGAGGACCCTCAAAATTTAGGTACTGTAGGTGAAAATTATCATTTGGATGAAAAAGAGGAGAGACCGCAATGACAATTTGTGATCTGAATTTGAAGTTCATGAAGTATTGGAATATACTAGTTACAACCATTAAAGTTAAGAAACTATATGTAAAATTTATCTGTATGACAAATTTTACTTTCAATACTTATTTTTGAATTCTTACTGAAATTGTTTTTAATTATGCGGTCAATATTGAAATTGTCCAAAAATTATAAGTGTTCATAGGTTAAACGAACTTTATTTCGAATCGAACTCGTGAATCAAGCTAACGAACTATACATTCAAACCAAACTTTTGAATCAAGCTAACAAACCGAATATTCAAACTGAACCAAATCTTACAAAATAGTCATCAAACTTGAATCTTAATTTGAAGTTTGAATCGAACTCGAATATCAAACTGAACCGAACCTTATTGTTTTGTTCTATTTGGTTACATTACAACCCGACATCCTAATTCAACCGGTTAGTTGTACAACGGGCTAATAAAATTTAAATAAATGGTAGAAAGTCTCCATATGCATTTAAACATCAAATATTTAGAGTCAATTATGTTGAAAAAGGTAGTTTCTGTAGATGATCAGGCATGGTGGATTTGGTACAACATTTGTACCATATAATTTCTCCTTAAAATGAGTATTAATATAGAGTTTTTCAATAATTTAATATTTGTTTTTCACAATTTTAGTAATCTAATATAACTCTTAATGTATTATGTATATGTTCAAATAAATAATAAGCTTGCCAAATACCAACCCTTCTCAATGATATTAACATTAGAAAAGTGAAATTGAATTCTCTATTTTTCTAAAATGAGAGTAAGTTCAATTTTTTTACATTTTTTTTTAAAAGAAATTATCTCTTTCATTGTTATTTTAATTATTAATTACAGTAAAACTTTTATAAATTAATGTTGTTGGAATCATGATATTTATTATTTTATAGAGATATTAATTAATCAATAAATTAATATTTATTAATTTAAAAAGGTTTTTGTAATTGATTGAAGTTAAATTTTGATTACATCAAAAACCATTATATTCTAGAAAAATTCATATGATGTATCATATTAATTGAATGAATTTAAAACATAAATTTATAGTACATAATATTAATAAAAATTAATAAATAATGTCTATTGTTCCTTAATAATTAAGTATTATTCATTGTATTTTTACTAAAAATATTTAATGTATGATAGAGATAGAAAATACTATATAAACCAGATAGAAAATTTCTTGAAATCACATCCACCAATGGCTACTCATCTAAAAAATGTCACAAAATCAACAATGAAGGCTTAATAAGAAACGTTAGATATGAGCTCCACTTACGCATAAGGAAACACTTATCTCGTTTAGAACTCTTCACAATTTTTTGGTGCAGTTTGAGAACACAATATCAGAAATTTTGAATGCAATAAAAAAAAGTTAGAGATGAGCTCCAATTAGACTTAAATTTTAGGAAAAACAAACAATACTAGAATTATATTTCATTAAATTGTCTTAGTTATATTTGTCTAGGTTTATATAATTATTAATTTATAATATTAATGGGACCCTATATTTACATAGGGGTATTTTAAAAATATATTATCTTATTGTTGTCTAAATAGTTCTCTATCTCATTTATTGTAGATATGAGCTATTTATTGTGGTGTTGAAGCATTATTATAACGGCCGACGATGGATGGGGGATGCCACGCGGGGTGACAGCAGTATAGGGCAATGCCACGCGAGGTGCTCGGGTGGTACCACGTGAGTAATTGGTGACACATAGATGATGAGACCGTTACGATGATTTAGTGGCCCGAGTGGCCCAAAACTGGTCGTTGGCCCATGACTTTTTATTAAGCTTGGAAGGCCTACCTAGCTTGGTCACACGGGAGGCCACCTAAGCGGTTTTACTATCTTGGCCACAAGGAGAGGTCGCCTCTTCCTAGATAGCAACAAACACCTCAATAGGCTATTGTAAGTATGTCTCCAAAAAAGGCGGCGATGCTTACACTTATTATTTTAACAAAACTTGTTAAATTTTCAACAAGTCCAAGTCGGGATCGGAGAAAAATATTACTTAGAAAGTTTATGAATTTACCCAATATCAATTTAAAGAAGTTTATATATATATATATATATATATATATATATTAGTGTTAAAATCAATTAATATTTTTATTTTGAAATATATAAATTTTTTAAGAAAGTGTAATAAGTGAGGTTGTTGAAACGGAATTGGATGAAAGAGATTAGACGGCGTTAGGCCTCGGGAATAGTATCCTGCCTGACCTAGTCCTACCCTAGAACCGATGCCTGAGATAAGGCATATAATGATCGACCAAAAACTATTGGCCAGTTAATGCTTTGACGTCACCGTTAGATCCGTTTAGCACCATATTCGTGCGGTGCGGCATCCGATTCTACCCGTCGTTTTCACTTCCCACATTAGGGCGCCGTCTTTCCATTTCATTAATAGCACCGCTTGTTTTCCATATTTGCAATGTTGCCATTAGAAGAAGGTAATGCTGCAACTAGATTTGGATTTTACATGCTTTTTTGCCTATTGCTTTTTTGACAGAGGTCCAAAGAATTTTGCAAATGTCGCATTTATTGTTGAAGATTAATTTTTATGATTTTATTGATACTTCTATTAGTTATTAGGGATAAATAAAATTTGGTGTCCGAACTTTCAGAATTTTTTATTTTGGTGTTTGAACAATTTTTTTTTTCAATTAAGTGTCTCAGCTAGTTAAAAGCTATCAATTAAGTGTTTGCTACCTACGTGACGCCATACGTGGATAACGGATAGACCATACACGCAAGGCGCCTCATAGGTATTAGACATTTGATTGGTAATTTTTAACTAGTTAAGACAATTGATTGAAAAAAAAATTTTGTTTACACTAAAATAAAAAAATTTTGGAAAACCACCACATCATGGTTTCTAATTTTCCTTTTACAATTAAAACTTAGGTAAATTTTATCCACAGTACCTAAATTTTGAAGATTCTTTCATAAAAGTACCTAAACTTTAAGTCCTTACTTAAAAATAGCTAAATTTTGAAAGAATTTGCAGAGAAATAGTGTTAATCGATTTATAGGTTCCAGCTGGTTGCATAATGACGTGCGCCTGACATGTCAATTATAACACATGTAAAATAAAATGAAAAAAAAAAAAACTTTAATTAAAAGCAAAAGTATAAAATATATGAGCATTTTTCAAGCAATTTCAATGTTCACATAGTGATTTGATAATTTAAAGAAGAGTAATTATTAGGAAAAAATGGAGAGATGACAGCTGGAATTTAGCAGAGGTGGTAAAGTATTTACCCTCGAGTTCTAACAAACTGAGTTCGAGTCTCTCTATCCACATTCGAATGCGTGAGTTTATATCTATGTTAAAAAAAATAATAATAATAAAGATAGAGAGAAGAGATGTATCGCAATGGAAAGCAGGCTAAAATATGACAAAATAAAAAGATGCAGAGATGAGATACATTGTAAAGCAGAGCGGAGTAAAGTGGAAAGTTTACATATGTGTTTATAGAATTAGATGGATATTGATTTTTTAGATTTTTATACAGTTATTAGTTATTCATATTTTTTTAAAAAAAAAAAATATCCAAACCGACAACTTTGAAAATCAATCATATATTATTTTTATATTAACCTACATTCATCATTATTATTTATTAATTTAAAAGAAATAATCTTATCCCATAACAATGCAAATCAATAGTAATATTATTTTTATTATCAGAAATTTACAAGAAAAATAAAATGTAAATTTAATCAAATTCAATGTGTAATTACAAATTTAAAACACAAATTAATAGTATAAGATTTGTACCGTAATAAAATTTAAAATGTATATAGAATTTAAGTGCAAAATCGATTAAATTTATATTAGTTATGTTGGTCAAAAAACTAATGCAATTACTCATTTATTTGTAGTATTTCTTGAATGAGATATGTAATTAAAGTTTTTGTTAAATTTAGTTACTAGTAATTAAACTTTTTTGTTAGTAATATACTTAATATTACTAACAATTATTTTTTAAATTTTTTTATTAGAAACATTCATACAATACTAATATTAAAATCTAACACAATATAATTAATTAGATTATTAGTAGTAGCCATCGTGCTCCAATGCAATATTACAACATTCTGTATATTTAATTAATTAAAATATTTTATTTAATTTATAAAAAATATTTGGTATTATTATAAAATAATTAGAATTATTATCAACATATTTAAAATTTTGGAAGATAATCATTATGTAACAAACACTATCTTTAAATATTAATTTCAAATTAAATTTAGGAAAATTTATTTAAGAAAATTATTAAACTTTTAGACATGAGATTTAAAGTTGAGAGATTAGGTATTCTGGTGCTTCGGAGCTAGGTTTAGATTATATATATGTTTCCTTTATAATTCTTTTATATTCTCAAAATGGAATTTGGGCACTTCCATTATAGATGCTGTAATGGACCACTTAAATTAAAGGGCTTTAATTTAAGCTATAGCAAAGGTACATTCATAGCCTTAGCCTTTCCGAAAAGGTGTGCTTTGTTGTAGTTCAAGGAGTTATATGCTAAATTTGGATTTCATTAATTAAATATTGTGATTTTGAGCATATGGATGAGTCATTAATCATCCCAAAATGAAACTAATTAAAATTAAGAAGGTCACATGTTCCCTGTTATTGTTAATTTGATGGCCTCGTGGTGCCTGTGGAAAAGAGGCAAAAGTAGAGTTTGTAAAAAAAAAAATAAAAGTGAGAGATACAAGACAATGGCTTCACATTCAAATCCTTATTATTTCCTCTCAACATTTATTTAAAGAAAAAGAAAGGTTTGTTAGTGGAGGGAAACAAGGGCACGTGACGTAGCCATTGTTTCCATGTTTATGCTAATGTCAAATGCTTTTGCTTTTGTCTCTTCATTTCTCCTTTCTCTTTCTTTTCTCACACAGTCGAGATTATTAAACGCAAATAATATTATTAGCTGTAAAGTAGGGATAATCCTCCTCCTAAACACTAAGTTGGTGTCAATAATGTAATTGACACGAATAGAACTCGAAATCTCTACATTCTACCATCTTTACATTCACGTTGACCATTCCTCCTCTCTCGTAGTCATTGTTTCAATATTTATACTAATGCCAAATGCTTTTGCTTTTATCTCTTTATTTCTCCTTTCTCTTTCTTTTCTTACACAATGGAGATTATTAAATGAGCGACCACATAACATTATGGGCTATAAAAAATAAAGATAATCATACTCTTAAGCACTAAGTTAGTGCTAACAATATAATTGACAAGAGACAGAAATAGAACTCGAAATCTCTACGTTCTATCATCTCACATCCACATTGACTCTATTCCTCCTCTCTCTAATCACTTTCCTTTTGTTTTTGTTTTGACCTTTTTTTTTTTATCATTAATGGTAAGTTCGCGAAAGATTCTATTTTAAGCAAATATCTCAATCATCTAGGCTATGGGTTTGTGGAGAATGGTGAGGGTATTGTTTGTGTTTTTTATTAGCAGAAAAAGTGTGGGACCTTAGGCCAGATTCTAACCCTAATTAAATTATTAAGATAATTTGAATAATCTAATGGAATTAGTTTATTTAATTAGTAAATAAATCGACCTTCATTTCCCATCAACTGAGTTTTGGTTATGAGATGCTTTAAAATAATATGTTAAATATATCAATAAGATATGAAAGATTCTATACTTAGTATATGTTTAAGAATTTGTCATTTTGAACATTTATTATTCTACTTTTTACATAATTATTGATTTTCTATACCTGGTTATAAATTTTCTTTGGGGCAAACATGCTATAAAAGTTAGTTTTGCGATAAAACTAATAGCAAATATTCTAAAACTACGATGTTATACAAAAAAAAACCAACAAAAAATTAAGTTAGAGGGGTAATTTTCAACCACGGTTCCTAAATTTTGGCATATGTTCATTAAAAGAGTCTGAATTTCAATTTTTTTTCACTAATAGTCATTTTAGCCTTAAACTGTAATTTTTCAACATCTAACAGGGATCATAATGTAATTTATTAAACATCATTTCATATTAAACCTTCAGCCATAACTAAACTGCAAATTTTCAATTTCAACTCAAAACTCAATTTCTGTTTTCGATAGTGAACAAAGCAAATAACTATACTAAATCAAAGCCCTCGTCATAAGAAATTTGCATATGGTCTTATTTATGACAAACCATCTGACCACGAAGTTGATGAAAACAAGTTGAAAAAGGAAACCCAATCAGTCGGTCCAATAATGTGATTCGGTTTGTTTTCCTTTGTTCAGCTATCGTTTTTCAACTAATCTAACCTCCATTTTATTTGCAGGTCCAAGGCCGGTCGCTTAGTGGTCTTGGTTGACCGTGGCGGATGCCGAAAGGTGGTGGTGCGGTCGAAGTTGATGATAAGCTATTTTTTAAATATATTTTTAATGAAAAAATTTACATTTTTATGTTAAAAAAAATAAAATAAAAATTTGAAAAAAGAGAAAGGCGTCTACTTCCCTCAATACATCAAGCTTTATGGCTACCAAAATAAAACAATAAGTTAGAATACAAGTAATGATTATGAGTTTTTTGGTGAAGTTAGAGTCTATGTGTAGGGATGGGCGTAGGGCGGGGATTTCCCATTCCCCGTTGGAACCCGCCCCAAGTAAGGAGGGGAATTTCTATTATTTTTCCCTATGGGGCCGG
Organism: Croton laevigatus; assembly: GCA_949640765.1. NCBI lineage: Eukaryota > Viridiplantae > Streptophyta > Magnoliopsida > Malpighiales > Euphorbiaceae > Croton > Croton laevigatus. Next base: position 3,002 of record CATIWJ010141060.1, on the reverse strand, counting down.
GGACGGGGGATAATTTTCCCCCATTAGCGAAAATAGGGTGAGGATGAAGTTTACACTCCCCGCCCCGTGGGATCCCCATCCTCAATTTCGTGGGAACCCACTAATATATAATATTTTAATATATTAGATTTTAGAATTAATTAATTATTTTTTTATTTGTTGTTGTTAATAAATAATAGTAATATTAATACGTGATAAAAAAATTATCAAAGCTTCATCTTTTTTTAGTACTTCTGTTTGCCGTTTCTTATACTTTTTTGTGTTATTAGATAAAAAAAAAGTTAATTTAAGAAGAAGAAAATGAGAGGCAAAGGTGATTAGCCATGGGTTGGAGTTAGTATACAATAAGTTTCCAATCTGCTTATAGAGTTTCAGCAACATTTTTTGAGATTTTTATTTTACTTTTCCCTTTCATTTTTATTTTCTGATCAAAACATGGTTGTCATATTAATATTAAGTTTTTGGATTTGAGTTTTGGTGATTTTGTATATAAAGTCGAATTTTTATAATTATTTTCTTTTAGAACAAAAATATGTTTTGTGTATTGTTTCATACAGAAACTTTAATGATTTTTAATTAATTCCATAAAAATCTGGTTAAGTTGAATTTTTAATATATTGTTCATGAATAAGATGGAGATGGAGAACAAATTAATATTAATAATTTTTTAAAATTTGAAATGGGGATTGGGGAACGCTACAAAAATGAGTATCTCCACGGGGATGGGGGAAAAATTATCCCCGTGAATAAGATGAGGATGGGAATGGGGAACAAATTATATATGTGAGATGGGGATGGGAAATGTATCCCCGCCCCCACCCCGCCCCACGCCCATACCTATCTATGTGTTTACTATCCATAAGAGGTCGCCTTTTGGTAGACTCATGACAATCCTAGAACTCGTGGTAAACTACTTTAGGAAGGATGCCCTTGGCCCTAAATCTAAAGAGAATCCAACTTCTTTTTTTTTTTTGCGGGGAGACCAATTAGGGTCAGTTTATGCATGTTCTTAGTCAACGAGATCGGATAAATAAACTCCCCTCCATTGTTTATCCTAAACAACACCAGGTCACTTTTATTGGCATTGAGAATCGACCTTTTGTCTTGTTGATGGATCTTGTAGTTGGTATGGGTTTGCAGATAGTAGTACCTTGTGCTATCTATGTTTAATATGAATATTTCACTTAGCATCTTGAAAGTTAAGGTAATGCCTTCGGCATAAACTAAGGCATGGAGGCAATATAATAAGGTCCTAAACGACCTGGGCCCTAGTTGGATGGGGGCAAGGTTACAATACCTAAGGAGGTCCCCTATAGAAGAGAGTAGGGAAGCCTCACCACATGTTTTAGGTGTTCATAGGTGAGGAAGAGAGATCCCCTTCCCACTCATGATTTTGTAGTTGTGGATTCTAGATCAGGGATGACGATCTCATATGGATAAAAAAAACTTATATTTTTGAAAGAATGAAGGAAATGAGTGTTTCTAGTATTTTACACGTATTTGTGAAGGCTGGTCCTCCTCGTCATCTAAGGGCTCATCTTTAAGTTGGAGTGGTCTGTTTGAGGTAGAAGGTCGGGAGGTCGCCTTCTGGTGACCTCAAGTATTAAGCCCAAATTGGTCTTCCTCCTTTAGAAGTAGGTCATTGTTAGTGGATAGTCTGGTTTGTGCTGGGGTCAGTGATCTCTCATAAAAAAAGTGGTCACTATCACCTAGCCATCACTATTTAACCTAGAGTCTAAGAAACTTAAAGAAGACATTGCTAAATTTAATTGGAGTGTAAGGGAAAGAAAGGTACCTAGTTAAACCTAGAGGTTGCTAAAATTTTTTGCTAGGGTGAGAGAATTGAGGTCATTTAAAAAGATTTTTTTAAGCAGTATACAAGAAATGAAAAAGAGAGTGATCTATTTATATGAACAGGGGTGCGGGATTCTAAGTGTAATTAATGCTCCTAATTACCAGCATGCACCTAGCAATCTACCTAGTAGGTGAGGGGTAATGGAGTAATTGGCTGAAGGTACCGAACCGTTGTCTAGATAGAAGGTTTTAGAAATTAGGGTGTGCGACATTCCCACCAATTTTTTAGCTCTGGTGAAGGGGAGGTCGTGATTTAGAATACTTGCTACAACCTCTAGCTACTATGGAAGATGACCAAGACATTGAATGACTTTGACTGAGGGGGACATCTATAAGTCTCCTCCATATTTAAAACCCTCCAAAGGGTATAGTCACCCACACTTAAGTTAGGGAGAGGTCGCGCTCACTTGGGCTAGGGGTAAGGTCACCTTTACATAGGCCAGAGGAGAGGTCACCTCACTTGGGCTATGGGAGAGGTCGCCCTTACCAAGGCCAGAGGAGATGCCGCTCTTATCTGGGCAAAGGGAAATGTCGCCCTGTCGAGCTCAACCTTCCTTCTAAAATAAGTTATTGGACCCCGAGAATTCAGGGGCCTCTTGGGCTCCGAGATTCGAGGGGCCCTTTGGTCTTATTGGATGCAAGGTTGTCAAGACCTCATTGCCTTGGACTTTCTATATAAGGCTTTTGTCTGTCACTTGTCAAACCTAATCGATTTGTAGACTTTCATTGACGATTAAGGGTTAATTAGTGACGATCTAGAGCCAAGCTTCAATGGAGAGACTGTAACACCCCAACCCACCTTACGAATAAGACAAGCTGTGATGTCACAAACACTGTTACTTACGTCATACTCGACAATATAATATAGTTTTTTTTAATTACATAACGTTAGAATATCATTCAGATATATTACAAAATACTACAGTTCCTATCTTATTTATCTACACGAAAACCCGCTTATAGTGCTTCAGATTACAACATATATATAACAAGTGTTTTACATAACATTTAGTTCAGTTACATGCCATACTACAAAAGACAGAAGTTTCTTCCAAACAAAATGTCCTCTGGGAACTCTCCAGGAATCTGCAATTCCTCAGTCTCATCATCTATGGGCGGACCTGCGAGTTACAGAAATAACTCGCTGA
>CATIWJ010140954.1:0-17869 GCA_949640765.1 Croton laevigatus | reverse complement strand
AACTTAGAGTTTATAGCTAACTCCAAACTTTACAGAAAAATAAACAAAGGATGAGTTTAAAGCTAACTCACAACTATTACAACAAATGTTGGATTTAAGGATTATCCAACCAACACTAACAAAAGAGATTAATTTGAATGGAAGTATAGAGATTTTTTAAGGTTATAAATGCAGCAGCAGTTGTAAAAAACACTGATACAAAATGAGGGTATTTATACCCAAAAATTCAAAATGTGGCCGCTTGAAAAGTATCAAAAAAAGTAGTTTTTTCTGGACATACAGCAGGGTCACGACCGAGACTTGTCCATAAAGTTTGAAACGGCTAAGAATATTCTCTGATATGTCTGGTAGCATCTTATATGTCGCCCAATCATTCACTGGCATTTGTCTGGTCGCGAGTGAGACTTCAAGTGTCGCGACCGAGACTTGACACATAGATATCAACGGATCTTTTTTAATTTGAAAGTTGCGGGCGAGACTCCGGTGAGACTTGGAGTCGCGAGTGGTTCAGACACTTCAGAAAATTTTGCCCTGTTGAGTCGCGACCGCGAGCCTTTAGTAGCAACCGAGACTCTTGTGCTGAAGCTGAGTAGCAACCGAAACTTCAATGAGACACAGAGTCTCGACCTGTCCAGGAGGCTTCAGAAATTTTTGATCTGTTGAGTAACGACCGAGACTCCATTAGTCGCGACCGCGACTCCTGTGTTGAGGTTGAGTCTCGGGTGGAGACACATGAGTCGCGACCACTCTGTAGGCTGAAGAGAAATTTGTTCTTGTTGAGTCGCAAGCGCGACACATTGGTCGCGGGCGCGACCCTGTTGCAGTATTTCTATATTGCTGTTTTTTATTAAAATCTTGACTTAGATCGCTTTGGCATGATGAATATGCAACTGATAAACATTAAAACACTTAAAATATCATTAGTAACTTCACAATATCAAGTATAAGTTGGTCAAACAATCAAAACAAGTGATTTTGGAACCAAGGCACAACATAGACAAGTTGAGTTTTGGGTTAGAATCTTCAACTTGAACCCAACCCATTTAATTTCAGGTTGGGTTCGTGTCGACCCATTTATTTAAACAGGTTAAAAAAACCTCAACCCTAACCCGCTATTTTCAGGTCGGGTCAGCTTTTGGTAGCCCTACTTATAAAGTGATTCAGGTATCTTATAAAGCAACTTGGGTTATTATTTTCTTTGAGTATTCTGTTGCAACTATTTTAAACCTGATGTTTTGCTTTCTTTTCAATTAAAATTTACAACAATTCATGTTTTAGCTAATCAAACAAAAGAAGCATTGATTTCTTGAGTGCAAAGACAAGCAAATCATTCCATACCAATTATTTAATTTTATGCCAAGATAATTTTATTTTACATTCTCTTTAACGTGTATTAATTTTTCATTTTTCTGAAAATAATTACACAATTTTGTTTATAAACAAAATAATTAAATTCAATGTTTTAATATGGAAATTTTCATTGTTCAATTGTAACTAAAATAATTTTTTTTTATGACATTTGATTTATATTTGTATTCCTGAAAAAGAAGCTAAAAAAGAAAATAAAGGTTACAATCTCTATTTTTTTTCCCTAATCTAAAGAAAGAAGATCCTCTTATTCTTGTTTTTGTAGTGAACATGAATCGAAAATCAAGTGTTGTAGAGACTTGATTTTGAATTATTGTTGAGCGGACATTGAATACAATTCAAAGGTCAAAGACAATTCAAGGGTCGAACACTTAAATTTAAATTGTTGTTGGAGCGAACTTTGATGAATATGATTCAAGGATCGTTGTTGTAGCTAAGTTGGATTAAGACGATTTAAGGATCGTTAACTTGTTCTTAAATTGATCTTCACTTAAGAATGGAAAACTTTCGATCTTTGAATTTGGTAAAGGCCTTGAGAACTTTAATTTGACAAAGCTTTTGACCCTGATTTTAGTATTTTGTGTCATAAACACGAAATGAGGGCCGCAATTACTTGATCTCAAATCCATGGTGAAACACCTTTAACGACAATCCAAGAATTTCGTTGACGATTATTAGACGAGCTTGTGAACTCGAAGAAGAGATCGCATCTTTGATTCTCCATAGTTTTGGATGCATGATTTTCTCTCAGTACTTGGAGCTTGTGTTATTGAACCAAAGATAGGCAGCCTATTTATAGTGTGATGTATTTTGATGTTTCTATAGGACAACATAGCTCATAATGGTTTGTGGATTCATTAGATTTAGTATACTGTATTTCACTATTTATATAGCTTTGATGTTTTAGATTTGTTCAAGCCTTCGAAAAAATATTTGTTTTCCTTCCTTTGGCCGCCAATAATATGAATGATGGAGAAAAATCATATTAGCTTCTACTTAAAAGACCGTTTAAAATGTAACCTTGTAACCTATGTAGTTAGTAGTAGAAGTAATATTTACCATTTAATTTTTACTGACACTCGTTTTATATTATCTCCTGACTAACTTTATTGATACTAACTTCATAATTTTTCGTAAATTTCTCAAAGTTAATTTTTATTTATTTTTCTTAACTTTATTTAAAATTTACAAAATAATTCTTCGCCAATTATACTGTGGGTTAGTTTATTTTCATTTTATAACTTGTTTATTTTCATTTTATAATTCGTTTACACATCCTCTTAGATTGTGGGTTAGTTTTGAAAATAAGGATGTTAAACACTTGGAAATCGAAATTCATTTTGGGCATGATTTGGTTAGGCGTGGGGAGATTAGATTGTCGCGTGTGTCAATAAAAGATCAGCTTGTTGACTTGCTCACCATGTCATTATCCAGCAAGCTTTTGTTCTCAAGATTTGGTATCCGGGAAGTAGTTAGCTTAAGATATTGCTAGTATCTTTGATTGATAATATTCTGATTTTGTATTCCAACTCTGTGGGAGATTATATCCAATACATTGTTGCTTGGTATCTATAATTACCATAGCTAAATATAATGAAAGATAGTAGTCCAAGCTTCAATATATTCTTTTATCATATCTTCTATAAAACGGGAAATTCTACTCTCAACCGAATTCAATGCACCAAGCCAATAAAATAAATGCACTAAAGTAATTTTTAAAAGTAATGAGGATATTAATGTCTTTCACTGAGAGGAAAAAGGGATAATATAGGAATAAAAAAATACGTGATTGGTCCATGAGTGATCCTTATATACCCGGTTTAAGTGAGTATTTTCCCTATAGATCACACCTTTTATTAAGTCATGGTTTGAATTGAAGGAGAGGAGAAAAGAAGAGAAGAGAAATGGAAGTACACTAATTTCATTGTTTAGACATTTTATTTATTCATTTATTGAAAATATAAGACATATAGGGATATGTAGCAAAGCCATACCAACCATTGAAGGAGTTTTGTTTCTTTTATGGAAGTTGATATTTAATAGGAATGAGCTTTAAAGCTTCTTTTTTGTAAGCAGTAAGACCAGCTGTTTCTTCCATGCTAACATCTTCCTCTTTCATATTATAAGGCAACTTCCAATCAAAGCAAAATAAAAGGTTTGCAAGCGCAAGCTCCACTAAAGTCACAGCCATTAGCATACCTGGACAACTTCTCCTACCACTACCAAATGGCAACAATTCATAATTTTGTCCTCTAAAATCAATAGAACTATCTATGAATCTTTCAGGAAAGAATTCTTCCGGATTTTTCCAAACTTTAGGATCTCTCCCGATCGCCCAAGCGTTGACATGGATATGAGTTTTGGGATAAATTTCATAGCCCATTATGCTAAATTTTGAGATGGTTTCTCTTGGAACTAGAAGAGGTCCTGCTGGATGCAATCTCAGTGTTTCCTTTAGTATAAATTTTAAGTATTGAAGCTTGTCAATGTCACTTTCGGATACAATTTTTTTACCCCCAATAATAGTTCTGATTTCTTCTTGTGCTTTCCTCATAACTCTTGGGTTTCTGATTAGTTCTGTCATAGCCCATACTACAGTGGTCGACCAAGTGTCTATTCCTGCCAACAATAAGTTCTGATATATACAAAAATTAGCTCAAAATTTTAAATTCTTCAACAGCAATACAAGCTTCTTAAAAAAAAAAACAAAAAACTATATACTGTGTTCAAGACTACACTAGAAATTATCAGAAAGTTAAGTCTCTAACCATACGAATGCAACTGCATATATATATATATACTAGATCAAGAAAGTGTGTTAAAATAAATGGCTCAAGTAATTTTGCACGTAATTCAGATAGGAAAAAATGGCTAGTGGGATGCATATATGTTACCATTAGAATGGCTTTGATATGATTTCGAGAGATTTGAATTGCAGCAGAATCAGTTTGATTTCTCTCCAAATCCAACAAAACGTCAATAATATCTTCACGTCCATCGTCTTCTTTTCCTTTGTGGATATGTTCATCGATGATCTTTTCATAGAACCAATCGAATTCTTTGAAGTTCTTTTCGAGTCTTGCATGGAGACCTGTAAACCTATCAACAATCCAACCAAAATAAGGAAAATAATCAGCTGCAGAAAAACTCCCCAACATAGCAAACCCTTCATGAATTGCTTCTTGAAATCTATCATTGTCAAATCCTCTTTCTTCAAAACTCTTCCCAAATGCTACTCTACAAATAATATTTGCTGCAAGAGACATAGTCTTTTCGCTAAGGTCCACTGGAGAAGAAGAAGAAGAAGAAGAAGATCCGGAAATCGAATTTATAAAAGAACCCACTTCAACTTCTCTAATGGATTGAAAAGATTGAACTCTTTTAGTACTGAGAAGTTCAATCACACAAATCTTTCTTATTTCTCTCCAGTAATCTCCATAAGGTGCAAAAGCTACATCAAGAAAGTCGTAAGATAGCCTTCCAGCTCCATCCAAGGGAGGTCTACTGCAACTATTGAGGTCATTGTTTTTAAAAAGCTCTTTTGCTGCTTCTGAAGAGGAGATAATAACTGTAGGAACTTGACCGAATTGGAGATGCATCACAGGACCGTATTTCTTGGATAGTTTCCATAAAGAGTAATGAGGCAAGTCTCCAAGTTGGTGAAAATTGCCTATTATTGGGAGTCCGGGAGGACCTGGTGGAAGCTGCTTGCTATTCAATTTCTTCTTCAAAACAAGGAACAAGGGTAAGACAAGAAGAAGAAAATGAAGAAGAAGAGAAGAAGCCATTAGTAATTTTTATGGTTCTCTGAGTTTTAATTTACAAGTGAGGGCTGAAGAGAAGGCAACTACTCATGTATCTTATATACATAGTTCTACTAATTTTTTATTATATTAATATGTTCACATGATTAAAACAATAAAACTATGAGTTCGTGGAGTTACTTTTTACTACCTCTGATTTTTTCAATTCTTTACACTGAAATCAGCATTAGATTCAAATTTGGTGTTGATAGTTTGATAGGTTGAGATAGGTAGATTAAAGTATTTTTAGGTTAATTATAAAATATGATTACTGTACTTAAGTTATATATAAATAATACTTTAATCTACTTAACCCAACCTATCAAATTATTAACACCAAACTTAAATCTAATTATACTAATTTTAGTATAAAGAAATTTTTAAAAAATAAAGGTAGTACTTTTTAAATTTCCGCCGCCTTCCATTCTAGCTTCAATCAAACCTTAAAATGTTATACATATAAAATTTAAGGTTAAAATTTAAGGTTATACTCCCTCCTCTATATATCCCAAAAAGTAATTAACTCATATTCACTCATTATAAAAGTGAACCCCACATGCACTAAAAACAAATTACATCATTACAAGACAAAGGTTAAAATCATCCTATTTCAACTAAAAATACCAAAAGTCTCACTTACTCTAGAAAAACAATTTGCCATAAAGTCTCACTAAAATTGGAACTGAGGTAGTATGTTTTCATATGTTCAATTTCATATTTTTAGATTAACAATTCACTGATAATGTATCATTTTCAATTAATACCAAAATATCATACAAATAAAATGAAGAAACTAATAATTCATATAATGAAATAGGAAATAATTTATTTTAAAATATAAAGTCAAACACCTAAAAAAAATCAACTTTGTCTGTATAAATTGAATGAATGGAGTATATAATTTAAAGATAGAATAAACTCTTATAAAGAATTATTTAATAGGATATAGTATGTAATTGTAGTATAAATTATTTGACAGTTCAATTTATTATTTTTTTTATAGGAGACATAATGCCCCTCCAATGAGTTTGTCACGACCCAAATCTGAGGGTCAATGATTAGCGTATAATCATACCGAAATCTGACTACACAAGCCTTAAAAATAAATGCTCTATCTGATAATTTCTTTAATTACATATGCAAAATCAAAACCAATAATTTGTTTTTTCAATTCGGAAATCAACTAGAACAGAAAACCTAGATAAACCAAACTGACTGATTCAACTCAAACACTTGGCTCAAGAAGAACGAATTTGAGCCTTGCCATAGTGGAATATCGAAAACCTGCAGAACAGACTATATGGGTGCGAGAGTTATATATAGACACTCAGTAAGTTCATATGAAGCAGAGAAACTCTACTACAAAAATAGTACACATATAACAATAATTTCAATCTTAAACAAATCAAACATGATGGTGTGTCGGGGCCTTCTATATACCGATTACACTTCCTTATTTCACTACAGAAATCAAAATCAAGAAGAAATACCCTCTGTCCCCTATACGACAAACCATCACAATTTACAAAATATAACAATCATAATTATTTAGCAGATAAATCGCATATTCAATCACATACAAGTTTCTTTGTCTTCTAATCACAAATAGGGCCAGTGTGTGACAGAATACTCTAGTGAAATAAGAAAAAATATTTATATAAGAATGGCTTCATAATATATATATTATTTTGGTTAGCAATTAGCACGTCACAGATAAAGCAATCATACCCATGAACTTATCTGATTCGCAAAGCAATCCAAAACACTCCTAGAGAACTATTGACCCTTTACACCGGTTTGATTTCCACCTAAGGAAGATAAACCAAGACTCGACAAATCAACCCTTTTGCTATAACCCAAATGACGAATGCCATTTATATCATGCATGTTACATAGTCAATGAATATTTACTCAATTCATCCACAATGATATCAGCAATTCAAAATAAACCAACATAAATAGATACTTCAACAAATAAAAATCTTGCCTCTATATTGCAGCAATTCCAATCGCATAATCATAGTATCATAACTAAGCCACAAAGAATTATTAAACTCAATTAATTCTTTAGCCACACATATTTAAAGTAAAACATTGTACAACACAATAACATGCGACAATATCGCTGGTGGTTACACAAACAAATTGCTTGCAATAGATAGTTATTTAATTTAAACTTGTTCCAACCTCGCCTGTAACACTCTAATTTTTAATGATAATTTTTTTAAATAAAAATGACTAATTTAGCAATAAAAATTCTATTGAGGGCATTTTGGTCATTTTGACCTTCGAAAAATTTTAGAAGTGGAGTTAGATTTTAAAAATATCAAATTTTGAATCTAAACTTCGAGACGAGTAATTTGAGTATAAATTTGATAGAGTTTCATTATAAAAAAAAATTTTTATTTTTACCGACACCGGTAAAATACAGTGAAACTGTAAATTGAAATCTAGCTTAGTAAAATTTTATATAAATTATTTAAATAGCAACAGGTATTTTAGTCATTATAATTTTAATATATTTTGATAATAATAAATTAAATTATATAAAAAAAATATATATATATAATAAATAAATAAATAAATTGAAATATATATATATATATATATATATATATATATATATATATATATATATATATGAATGATTAAAATTTAAAGTAGTGAGATATTAGAAAAGTTTGTCTGGGAATCTTAGAAACAGACGAAAATAAGTGGAGGCAAAAGTAAAAAATTATTGAGAATAAAACAAAATGGGAGGGGTCTGGAGAAGATGAGAAACGACGATGAACAGTAGACGTTGCAGCAGATTCGCGAAGAAGAAGATGAAGCTGGTCCGATCTGAAGTCTCGGGTTCGATACGCCGATCTGATTCGAATTCTGGTTGGATTAAGGCAAAATACTCGGTCAACGCCACGTTTTGACCCCGAATCCCGCAAGAGTCCTCAAATCCCTCCAAAAATTATAATTTGACCCACAAAACTTTGGAGCCATTTACATCTTTGCCCCTCCGCCTATTTTTGTTTATTTAGGTAATAACCCCGAAACGTTAATTACTTTTCAAACAAATCCAACAGAATACATATTATTTAATAAATTATGTTAATTTGTTAATTAATCATTTTAGGGACTTAAATAAGTTATAAAATTATTATATTTGATTAAATGAGGTAAAAATTATAAAATGGGTTTAATTTTGATATAAAAAAATAATAATTAGAGCTAAAATATTTGAAATTTATTTATTGAGTAGACTTTAAATGGACTTAATGTTAATAATTGTTAAATAAAATTATACTTGGATTAAAATTAAATCTAAGATTAGTTTAAAATAATATTCTGATGACTAAGTTTATTAAATTAAATTTTAATTAAGAAAAAAATAATTAAGGGTCCAATTATTTAATAATTGGATAAGTTAAAATTTAATGGGTATAATTAAATAAAAAGAAATTTAAGTTAAAATTTATATAGGACAATTGGACTATTAAATTGAACTGTTTATTAGATTAATACCCATGACTATAATTCATGGACAGTGATTTGGACAAAAGACAGTCCGATGACTTAAGAAATAGGAACCGAAAACTCAAAGGAGACCGAAGTTTGATACTTTAACTATGAAAAACCTTTTAAAATTCATTGTTTGCATAATTTTGAGTATATTGCATTATATGTTTGAAAATTTATACTTATGGTAAATTTTGAAATATATGATTTACTTTATGTTTGTGATTTATACTACTAAGTTAAAAATTATAAAAAGTAAACAATTGATAAATTTTACTGAAAAGACCAAAACTACCCGAGTAACTTGGGTAGAACTAATATTACTATAAAAGAAAAATGATTTATTACTTAATATTAATATTATTATAATTATTAATATTATTTTCACTACTATTATTATCATTATTTTTACTATTACTATAATTATCATAATTTTGACTACTACAATTATAATTATTATTTTTACTACTACTATTATTATAATTATTATTTTTATTACTACTATTATTATTATTATTTTTACTACTACTAAAATAATTATTATTATTATTTTTACTACTGCTACTATTATTATTATTGTTACTATTGTTATTATTTTTAAATGAAACATATTTTGAAAGTATATATATAAGTAATTATATTTATTTTTAAAATGTAGTTTTAAATAACTAACTATAAATATTTACTACAATATTTTTATAATTCAAGTTGATTTTGGGAAACTATTAATATTTTTATTAAAGCAAATGATTATTTTATTTTAGGAATTTATTTTGAGATAAATACTATTAAATAGTTTTACTTAATAAAGTTATTATTTTATTAATAGTACTCTATACTAAAATTAAAACTTATTTAAATTATAAGTATTTTTACAAAAACTAAGTATATACTATTATTTTTATTAAAAGTTATAATTTAGTAATAATGATTATTTTGAAAGTAAATATAAGTATATAAGTATATAAAAATTGGGTTTTAAACAAAATATTTATAAATTATCACTCAAGTATTTTTATGAAATTAAGTTAATTACCAAGTTTTATTAAAAGTAATCATTTTAATTAATATCAAATATTTTGGAATATGTTGATTTTGAAAGATGTGGATTCTTGAAATATGTTGATATTCAAATATGATTATGGAAATTTGATTTGAATGATTATGAAATTTGAAATGTGTTGAATTGGGAATTTTTATGATGAGAAATTATGGAATTTGGAAAAATTGGAAATTATGTGAAAAACGTTTTAAGCTCTATTAGGATTTAGTTTAAACTGAACCCATGTAGGTTTTGATCGATCATTTGCGGTGAATTATATGGCCATAATGTGATTACCGGTGACACGGGTTCGATCCCCGGCCCGGACAAGTTAAGTTTTTTGATGACACGGGTTCGATCCCTGGCTCGAATAAATTATGTTTAGCCTTCGGGTGTTTAACCTTCGGGTGATTAAGTAAGTTAATGTAATAGTTGGGTTAAGGGGTGTTACACTTATCGTGAAGAAAGGCTCTAAAAAGGGCAGACCATTGGTCGAATGAATACTGGGTGCCATGGGGTTAAAGGTCATGCCTGAAGTAACAGTGATACATGTGACCCCTGGGACGTACCCTGCTAAGGGATAAGAGAAATGCATAACCTATCAATTAAAAAAGGTGAATAGAGAGGGAAGGGAAGTGGTATGACTGGGAGGCTCCAATCTGGAGTGCTGACGACGTGACAATGCTAGGGAATTACAATGAATTTCTCCAAATTATGTATGGGAAAGAGAATGCGTTTTTGATGCATGCTGAAGTACGCTAGCACCTAGCGAAAGAGTTATAATTCCCCAAGGATAGAGAGATGACCTCCGAGGCGCGTATCGGTACTTTGATTGGTAACATGGTGAAAGGCAACCTATTGGTGATTATGATGGCGACCTTATGTCTTGATTAGTGACCTTGAGGTTTCGAACTAACAATTAGCATGAGTCCAAGGATTGGAGGCAAGGTTTCGAGGGCTAAAAAGAGAAAAGAACAAATGGGAAGAGACTGCCAGCCGAAAGAGAGATAGAGTCCTTTTGGCTGAGAGCGACCCGATGAGCAGTAGGAGGGATTTGCGGTCTACCCAAGAAAGGAATGAAGTCCAAGGGCAGAGGGTAACTGAGCTGAAAAGAGAGTTGGAGATCGCCTAAAAAGGTAAATTGGAAGCCAAAGCCTAACTGGAAGAAATGTGGCGAGTGCAAGTAGAGCACATCGCCAATATGAGGAAAGATTTGACCAATTGTAGACTAAAAGTTCTCTATGTTCATTTATTGCAGTGATAGGCTATTTATAACAGTATTAAAGTACTGTTATGACAGTTGACTGCGGTATAGGGTGGTGCCACGCGGAAAGTTTGGGTAGCGCCACATGGGTGGTAAGTGATCCATATGTGATGACCGTTCGGGCCAAGCTCTGACCCACAACAGGCCGATAGCCCAAAAATGGTCGCTGGCCCATGATTTTTATTAAGCTAGGGTGACCTCCCCAGCTTGGTAGCTTAGGCAGGTCGCTTAGTCAACTTTATTGTCTTGGCTATAAGAGGAAGTCGCCTATGTTGGACGGACGACGGCTTCTTCCTATATAGCAACAGGCGACCTAGTAATTCCTGATAGGTAGAGCCCTAAAAGGCGAGGCTTATAGTTAGATTGAATGTTGATGAAAATTTGCACTTGATCTTGTATTTCCAGATGAAGCTAACTTTTGTACTAATAGAACTTATATCTATTTTCTTTAAATAAAATATATATGAAACACATTGTTTTTGTTAGTGCACTTTATGCCCAATAATGACTTAAAATATAGTTTTCACCTTATTTTTATTATAAAATGAATTTTCTTACTATTTTAGCATTAACTCCACAATAATTCAATAATTTACTTTTGATTTAAAATTTAAGGCCTAATTCCGTTTAATTTGAAATCTGCCGGACTTATTTTGAATTTCCATGGTCAGCTCAATTTTTACATGAGTTGCAAAGAATGTTCTACAATTATGCCATTGCCAATTACAAATACATTGGCTGGCTCCTGCCAATTTAACTCTCCATTTAAAATTTAGGCCTAATTATTGTAATGGGATGTGGTATTTTATGAAAGATTCCGGGTAGATTCATTTAACGATTATTGTATATTAAGGCCCCACCCTAATAACCACAAACATATAAGTATTTAAAATTAAAAATAGAACAATAAATTAGAACGCAGCCCATCAAGAACAAACCACTTGTTCTTCACCTGTGTGGCTCACTCAGACCTTCAATAAGAAAACAAAAAACCAACTCATTTCACTTCACTCTCTCCTCTACCTTTCTCCTCAGCAACGGTTAATGGCGGCAGCTAGAGTGATGGCGGCAGCTGCCACTACCAACGCAACCACCTCGTGTAGCCTTCTACTCAAAAGACCCTTCGCTTTTAACCAAAACCCTTGCTTCAATGGCGTCAGTTTCTTCTTCAATGCCAAAAGACAATTACCGCTGTTTTCATCCTCCAAAAGGTCGATTTTGACCTGTAACGCTATTCATGACCCTGATGTTAAAGTCAAGGAAGAAGGGCAGCCCGAGACCCTCGATTACCGTGTCTTCTTCCTTGACAATTCTGGGAAAAAGGTGAGATTTTTCTTTTAATTTTGCAGTTTATGTTTGTATTTTCTTGTTTGATTGGCTGGAAAATGTGTGATGTCAGTGAAATTTATCTGGGCTTTATTTAGAATCTCTTATACTTGTTGATTATCGAGTCATTTTAAGTTAGTAATTGTGTGTCTTTTTCATGGATATGCAATCTCTTTGTTTTAGTTATTTTCTGGCTGCTGGTATTTGATTGGATTTCCTACTTTCTTGGGGAGAAAATGTTTGAGAATTCAGTTTCTTTTGTCTTTTTCAGATAATAATTCAATAGTTTAGCCATTTCTATCCTTTTCTATCAAGCTGCTGAGATGTATTTCTTGCTTCCAATGCAGGTTTCTCCTTGGCATGATGTACCTTTGCACTTGGGCGATGGTGTTTTCAACTTTGTTGTTGAAATTCCCAAAGAGTCGAGCGCGAAGATGGAGGTTGCTACTGATGAGCAATTCACTCCTATAAAGCAGGACACAAAAAAGGGGAAACTAAGATATTACCCGTAAGATTTGTTAGTTTCTTTGCTTTCATTTTATCTATTAGTTAAGTCTTAATGATCCTCTCTGAAAGATTGGAAACTCTAACCGGAAAATAGGTCAAAGTTAGAAACTGCTATTAATTGAATATTTGGGTCATGGTAAGTGCAATTGTTTCAATTCTGGAACTCTGCATTTGGGTAATTGCTTGATGTTGAAGTGGATGAAGATCAGTGTATGTCGACTAACTTAACTTATTGCCATATCATATTTCATGAATTATGTAACTATTTCCAAATTTGCTATGGGGTCCAGATACAAAAGTTTTTATTTTTAATGTAGGACCTTACATTGTATAACATTGAAAGCTGCTGTTAGGTCATGAAGTTTGAAATTCTCTTTCCAATGTGGCATTTCCCTGGTGTTAGTTTGTTTGGAAAGCATTAGGGCACAATCCGTTCCTAGTATATTCTAGAAGGGGAAAATCTTCCAAGGAAATTTCAATGGTGAAATTTTAGGGGACCTTACACTACTCAATATACTTATTCATCTTGAAATTTCAATGTGATCCAATGAAATTTCAGTGTGACATATATAACAGAGTGATCAGTCTGGTCACTTAATAATCAATTCTAGGACTGAAGTCTGATGGTTCTTCTGGCAATTTCCTCCCTTTCCGGTCATTTGGTCTTATAATGAAATCTATGTTATGTGTTATTTCATCTCAAATTCATATCGTGCTGGAAACATTTTTACCGTATGTCCTGGAAATCTGTGACTTAAGGCATGTGCTATTTCAATAGTTGCTTGTTTGTGTTCTTCTTATTCCTAGAACAAAATCGATATAGTTGATGCAATCTATTCTCTGACATGACTCAATCTCAGACTGATCTGGGACAGTCAAATAGTGGTTAGAATTCCTGAACTTTATTAGACTGTATCTGGGATTAATAATTTGTTGGCACCTTCTCTAGTTGGATCAATATTTTTGCAAATTCCACTTCTTGCAGTTTAGCATAAGCCAATAGTGTATTCAAAATATCATCTCTTGTGCACTTGTTTTATTTTTTGCTAAACCTTTTCACTTGTCCCCCCTTCAGTTATAACATAAATTGGAATTATGGATTGCTTCCACAAACTTGGGAAGATCCATCTTTTGCAAACAATGAAGTTGAAGGGGCATTTGGAGATAATGACCCAGGTATATCATTATTAATTTGTTTCTCTTTAGAGCAAGTAGGTACTAGGTACTTATATTTAGTAACATTGTGTCTTGTAGTTGATGTCGTTGAGATCGGTGAAAGACAGGCAAAGATTGGTGAAATTCTGAAGGTGAAACCCTTGGGTGCTTTAGCTATGATTGATGAGGGTGAACTCGACTGGAAAATTGTTGCAATCTCATTGGATGATCCACGGGCTTCTCTTGTAAATGATGTTGATGATGTGGAGAAACATTTTCCGGTAAGCTTTCATCTTTGTGATATCCATTTTCTAGCAGAAAAATGTGGGTTCACAGAAGCTGTTTGACTGATATATCGTCGTCAAATGGTTGGGAAGTAATTTAATTTCCACTTAAAAATGGATAAGTAGTCTATATATACAAGGATGTGAAAGTACAGAGTCATAGAAAAGACGGAAAACTGAAGGAGAGAGTGAGTATTTGATTGGAAATGTTGAATTTGTTTGGGTTGTGGTTATAGTAATGGAATACACCCAGTTATAATGTTCTGTTAAGCAACTAAAGAATATGTGCTAAATTTTAAATTGATTAACTAATAACAAAATCAGGAATACAAGATAGCATATTAACTAATGTGCTGGTATTTAAAACAGGGCACTCTCACTGCAATCAGGGACTGGTTCAGAGATTACAAGATCCCTGACGGCAAACCTGCTAACAAATTTGGCCTTGGGAACAAGGCAGCAAGCAAGGTGATCTTCTTAGTTTTCCCATTGTTATTAAATTTTTTGAAATGCTCGTATCGTAATACTACTGGTATTTTTGTTGCCCTTTTTTTTTTTCGCTGGAAAATGTATATACCTCATAGACTTTCACGCGACAGTGGTATTTTCGTCTTGTTTGGTTTATAAGCCTTTTTCTTTATGCAAATTAGATGCTAGTTGCTGAGAAACCTTTTATTAAGATTTACAATTTCTTTGTAATGAGCAGGATTACGCTTTGAAGGTTATCACAGAAACAAATGAATCTTGGGCGAAATTAGTCAAGAGAACAATTCCTGCTGGAGAGCTTTCGCTTCTATAAATGCTTCGAGTAGGGTTGGAGCTTAAAGTAATAATTTGTTCTGAGTTTTCGCCTGCCGGAATTTTGCCTTCTGGCAAGCTAGTCCTACTTATCAACATTTTTTCCCGGGATTGAGTTTGAATAATAATTTATTGGTTCTGTGAAGCTTGTTCATACCCTTTATGCTATGAAATCACTACTTTTGAGCTTGATTCTAATCCATTTTCCATGTTCCTGTGATTCTCTATCAGTAGCACCAAACAGAATTTCTAAATTGTATATAATGCAAGTTTTTGAAAATGGCCTTGTTATCGAAATCAGAATTAAAATCTCTTACCATTTGTCCAATAATGAATTTAACACCATTTTTGCATTATGTTCCAGGCCAATGCTGAACCATATAATATAAATCATATCAATAATCCACTTCGCCAACAAGAAATGTTACCCTCGTAAAATTTTATGTTTATGGAATTCATTTGTTAATTTTGATTTTTATGTTTAGAAGCTAAAAGAAATAATATTTTTTTTTAACAGAGCTAAAAGAAATAATATAATTGAATTGAATTTTACATTTTAAATTAGGCATTCTAAAGATTAGGATATAAACCTCTATAAATATATTTCTTGAACCCTAATTTCGACACCGAAAGCGAAAAGTAAGAGCAGAGCAGATATGAGAGGAAAGGGACTGTTGTTGGCTGAAGAAGCCAGGAAAGCATATTTGAAAGATAAACGGGCGGCGCTAGCAGCGGCCGAAATAGCAGCAAAGGCTGAGTACGCCAAATTACGCCGCCACAGCGATCACCCTCCTTATGCACTTCATGCTAGCGTTTTAAACACCCAATTGAAATCCAAACAAACACCATCTACATCCTCTCAATTCGGCAAGTTTTTTCGTCTCGCTGATCCACCTGGCTGTGCAAGATCTAAACTTTTCTCCCAATTCACCAAACTCCAATCTTGCCGGGTATGCAAACATTATCATATTTAAATTTAACCTTTTTTTTTTAATTTTCGCTTATGGCCGATTTACTATTTGGTTGCAGAATCCGGAGTTGAAGGATGATCCTTTATTTGAACAGAAAATGATGTATATTATGAAATCAAAAAAGACAATTGCAGAACAAGACATTACAAATTTTTTAGCCAGACCCGATAAATTTGGAAGAAAATAGAGGAAGAGATGCTCCATCTGGGTTTAGGCAAGTTCTATATATTTTATTAGGTATTTTATTTGCTAATCATGAAGAAAATGTTTGAGAATTTTGGGCTTTTTGTTACTAACAAACATTGCTTAGATTTGGTTTCTTGTTGCTGTTGCATGTTTTTAAGTACTATCTATATATGATATTGAATCTTTTAGCTTTAGGATGACTTGGAATTTTTAGCAGAAGAAGATTCAAGACCAGACAAAGAAAGACCAGTCTTTTATATTCAGCAGGTTCTGTTGTCCTCATTTTTGCTAATAAAACATAAACCTGTAGGATTGGAGACCAAAACAATCTTTAGTCCATATATTGTAATGAAAAATCATTTAAAGAGATGTTCATGAATAACATTAGGGTGAGGACATTTCTTTCAACCTTTTATATGGTATTGAAAAATCTAACTACAACCTGAAAAAGAGAATTGAAAAAGTGCAGAAAAAATATGGCATTCAGAGAAAATCTTCTGATAATCTTGTCCACTTCTAGTTCAATCCTGGCCGGCTATCATAAATAAACTTTTGATCTCCAAATCAGAACAAAGAAGCAAAAAGAAGTGTTTTGAGTTTCAGGAGATAGTTCTGCAAAAGGGAGGCATCCAATTTTTCACCAAATTTTGGAAACCCAATATAAATTCAGTCAATATATAGAACACAATTTGAGTTGTAGACTGATTTGATCAAATAATGAGAAGCAAAAGGTTGAAAACAAAGGGAAACAACAACCTCACTCAAATCACAGGCATTGGCCACACCTTAACCTGAAGTTCCTGTTACACAGCTTTCCCGTTGTGTTTTTTTCCTTGTCATTTGAAACTCAAAATGAATAAGAGCTTCAACTCTGTTTCATACAGTTGACAACATCATCAACAGAACCCGTGGAAATGTAGAAAGGATTTGAGACCAACAAAAACAACAAGATTAAGGGGACCATCTTGTTATCACCATCTCGGCCTGGGAACAACCATATAACGAAAAAGAAGAAACCATATTATCAAATGATAGAGCAGTAACCCTACCCTAATTCATTTTCACTTTTCCTAGTTATGCATGTGATGGTTTTGCTCAATGATCGATATGATTAAATTTCAATTTTCTGAAGCAAATCATCTTTTGCAGCATTATGAAAATAAAATGAAATTTGTATTCTATTCATTTGTTTTTCATACTTGCTAAAACATTGACTTTAACTTTATTGACTAGAGCTTGAAAATATTTAATCAAGTTTGAGTTCGACGCTGAAAGTTGGGGTTGAGAGCTCTGTTCGCTAAGAAGTAGCCATACTCAAACTCAATGTGAGAAGCTCAAATGTATTAAGCTTGAGTTCGAGCTTAAAAAGTCAAAATAACATCACTTTTAAAAACTTTTATTAATATTTATATAGAAAATCAAGATCGCAGATAAGTTTGATTTATTTGCTAGGATAAACTTGTTAGGCTTGAGTTGTTCCTTTATTAATGAATCTTAGAAGTTTAGCCATGACCGTGACTTGTTTATCTTAGTAACCCGAGTCTGCAAACCAAAATTCGAATGAGTTTTTAACTTGAGTCTTAATAGCTCGCAAGCGTTTCGACTTGTTCATGGCCCTACTTGCAAATAACTTAGAGATGTCTTTCTCTTAATTT
>CATIWJ010140932.1:0-18358 GCA_949640765.1 Croton laevigatus | reverse complement strand
GTAAAAGGAAAGGTGGTGGTGTGTTTTATGGGAGAAAAAGAGCTTCAAGAATTGGGAAATTTTGTTTTGAATAAATCATCAAATGTAGAAAGAGCAGGAGGAATTGGAATGATACTTGTTTCTCATAATCAAAATGAAGATGGCAGATTATCTTATTTGAATCAGATACCCACTTCTGTAATTGGCTTTTCTGATTTTCAAATTTTACAACAATATATCAACTCCATCAATCCAAGGTACCTAATTAATTACTAATATCCAATATATACCTGTTCTTTTTCCAATTTAAGTCATAATTAAGTAATAATTTGCTTAATTTCATGCGGTATATATTATTATATAGGCTAAAAGGTGTAGAACCAACTGCTGGAATTTTAAGTTCTCAGAAAATGATACGCAATAGGAGAGCACCAAAAGTGGCTTCCTATTCTGGAAAAGGACCTAATCCTATTACACCTGATATTATCAAGGTGTGTTTAAACAAATTCTTACTCTCTTTTTTTTTTTTTCTATTATTGATTATAGTATTAATTGTAATTAGGTTGTTAACTAATTATAATTCTGGTTATCTCAATGTAGCCTGATATTGCAGCTCCGGGATCAGCTGTACTCGCAGGTTGGCCAAACAACGTGCCGCCCCCACCAAATCAACCCATAACCAAACCACCTCGGACTTATGAAATCGACGACCGTGCTTATGCTTCTGGAACTTCTATGGCATGTCCCCATATTGCAGGTGTTGCTGCAGTTCTTTTGAGTTATCTCAAGGGTTCCAGGAGTTGGTGGACTCCTGCCGCAATTAAATCCGCTTTAATGACAACAGGTTTTTTTAAACCAATTAACTAATTAATTGATAATTAATTATTTTCTTATTATAATTGCTTTCCTTTTTAATATCCAGCTACTAACTGGGACAACACAGGAAATTACACACTCTCAGGACAACATGAAATCGCATCGCCTTTCGATTACGGGTCAGGTCATGTTGTTCCTGATCTTATATTTAATCCTGGATTAGTATATGATATGCCAATTAATGATCTCAATAAATTCGTATGCTCCCAAATCCAATTCCTTAAAAATTCCAAAGTTTATTATGATAAGGATGGCGTGCCAATAACATGTTCTGGTGAAGAAACAATTCTTGCATATAATCTGAACTATCCTTCCATTGCCATTAATGGATTAACCAAAGAGTCTGTAACTGTTACGCGACAAATTACCCGCTTGGAGGAGGAAGATAATCCTTATATTTACAGAGCAATTATGGATTTCCCTGATTGTGTTGGTGTTTTGATTTCTCCAAAGACACTGAATTTTGCTCCTGATATGCCTACAATTACTTATAGTGTCACTTTTCAAAATTTATATTGCTCGGAAAATGTTTATGGTAGCATAACATGGACTGATGGTGATAAACATTTTGTTAAGACTACTGTTGCTCTTATTATTTCTTAACTAATGTATGTATTAGTTTTGGTTATTGTAAATAAATAATGTTCATTTTTACAATAGATTGTAGTTTATTGTTAATGGTTTTTTTAATATTTAATTTTTTATGAACTACACATGTTTTTCGAGAAGCTAATTTCTGTGCTTATTGACGTGCTCGCTATGGACATGGTTTGGACTATAATGTCCATACGTTGGAATCTCTACAATCTGGTTTATCTTTTCCTCTTTATAGTTATCATACTTGTACCGGTGTCAATATTGGTTTTGCAAGCCCCTAAGATGAGGAAATCCAAATTTATAGAATATCATTTATAGGGACTTCCTTAAGAGTCCACGCATAAATTCAACATTTTCATTTTTAAACTCTTTTCAAAGTTACTTCTAAACTATATTTTAAGTGACATACCTATAGAAACAACAAAAAGTCATGATAAAACACACAAAAATACTCACAAAACCAACATCTTCAATATACTAAAAACTACATAAAATGATAGCATGTTTGCCCTTCTAGAAATTAATATGGGTCAAATCGGCACATAATGTGGTTTAGAGGAATTGCATCCCGGATCTTCACTTTTAAAGAAATCAAGCGAAATAACCAATTGGATTGTCTAACAAAGTTTTCGTCCTCGTCGGAAACTTTTTTATCTTGGAGATTAAAAAATCCAGCTGACCATATTTTAATGTTAATATAAACATGAAAATATATATATATATATATATATATATATATATATATATATATATATATTAGTATGAATTGGAGGAAATAACAATAAGTTGACAATTGTATCTTCCGTCTTCAAACTTAAAATTTTCAATTAGAATGAACATATGGGACGATTTCAAAACAATAACAATTTGAAACAAAGTTTATAAAGTTTAACCAAATAATTATTATTGCCAATTGTAAGACTATTTGACAATACAAAATTTTTTATTATTATTATATAAAATGTGCTATTTTCACATAAAGCCAACAAATTATCATAAATTATTCCTTTTTATAGTTAATTTTGGATCACAAATTATTATTTTCCATCTTAAAGTTTTTAAGAACGCGCAATATATTTTTTTATTATTCCACCAATATGCACCATATATGATGGATTCCCAAAGAAAGGCCGGGAATATTGAGAATAAAAATTTAAAATGAGAATTTTTTTTTTTTTGGTATCAAATTTAATATTTAGTTTTCCCAATATTAGGAGAAGAAAAAGAAGCAATTGCAATATAATTATATGAAATGAATTATTATTATTCAGATTCTCACACTGGGCAGTGTGTATTAAAAATTCAAAAGTTATTTTTGCCAAATTTTTATATGATCTAAAAGAGAATAAGCTGCAAATACTTCTATTAATATTAAAGTCCTTAAGGATAAACTGACTATGTTAATATCTACAGCAAGCCTGAAGTGTGTTAGACATATTGTTTCCAAAAATAACAATTCCTGAGAATAAAGGAGCAAAATTTTGAGATAATCATACTCTAAAAGAATAAACTCTTAGAAAGAGAATGCTTTAAGAAAATTTAGACATGACAAATTAGTAAGTTTTTTTAAGAAACTAATCTACATGAAATTATAGAAATTAATGAGATCTTAACAGTTTGTCATGTTTGATCAATAAGGAACCAATTCCAAATTAATGTCGACAATATTTTTGTATATATACAAGCGCCTGATTTTATGATATAAGGATCTTGAAATTAAATCTATTAAAGAATAAATACATGAAAATAAATTGGTCAAATTGAATGATATAATTTGAAATAAAGTTGACATTTTGAAAGTGTGATATTTTCGAACTTAAAATCCAATATATGTCAAGCAAATAGAATATATGAGTATTTTTGTAAATACTGATATCAGATTATGAAATAAAAGTTTTTTTTTTAACAAAGATCATGAAATAAAGCTTGTTGCATAAGAAATGTTTATTATAGACTTTACATTAATTATGGTAGATGCAAATTACACTTTCATTTTTTAATTAGTCTGACAATACATGATGAAAAAGCTTGAAAGAATCTAATGGAATTATGTGATTACCTATTTATATAGCTCACTAAATAGATATATCTGTTTGAGAATTTTAAAAGTAATCAAATTGCTTAAGCACAACTATTAAATTAAACTTCTTGAGAAATTTTTTCAATGAAATTATTCTCTATAGATTATGTGAAAATCCTTAGAGGATTGAGAACGCTCAAAAATATAAAAGTTGAAACCCTAAGATAATTATTGGATTAATTATTTTACATTAATATTGTGTTTGAGCACGTCAGATGATGCCATGACCCAACCCAAGGATCATGACCGGCGTGCAGCTAGACCAGGGTCTAACCGTATAAGCCTCCAAAATGATCCACCTAACTACCTTCATCAACTACTTATGCCCAAATCCACTAGCTTAAAATGGTTAACCCAAGTTAGCTAAATAGTTAGATGGTCTAACTTATATATTATATTAAATTTCATTCAATATCCAATATGGGATCTTACAAACTCCCCCTCCCCCCCCCCCTTTTTGCGCACAACGTCCTCTGACACACAAACGCAGATATCACTAAGGACTAGCTCTGAGTGACTGGTCTGTAGTTAAACCGAAGTCTGATTGCACAAGCCTTCAAAATGATCCACTAACTACCTTCGTCAACTACTTAGATCCAAATTCACTTGCCTAAAATGGTTAACCCAAGTTAACTAACTAGTTAGATGGTGTAATTTATATATCATATCAAATTTCATTTAATATCCGATGTGGGATCTTACATATAATTATTTTTGTTATATTTTTTGTTGAACATATATTATATCATGATGTGTTTATTGTATTAAAGTATATGTTATCATAAAACTTTGATATTCGATTAGATATGCTAGTTAAAAGCATATTTATTAAAAGAACTCATGATATCACATATTCATATATTTTTACAGAAAGTTTGAATATAGATTTTGTCAGTATTATGTTTATAGTTTTGTGACTTTTGAAGAGTTTTTCATTATCAAAAGTTCTTTAGATCAAGAATTTTGAGATAAAATGGTATTTGACAATGAAACTTTTATCTCGATCTAAAGTTCAAGCATGTAATTAATGGTTTTATGCAAAGTACACTTTATGGGCACTTGATGAGAAAAATGATACTATTTGAGAAATAATTGAATAAACTATTTGATCTTAAAGTACCAAATTTTAGTTCAAAAATGTGCACTATTTGAGAAATAGTTGAATAAATCATTTGGTCTTAAAGTACCAAATTTTAGTGCAAAAATGTGCATTAATATATCTTGCTAGCTTGTTTTATATAATACTTCTTTATATATTTATTAGCAATATATGGTTTCTTGTAACATGATCCCATTAAAATAGAATTAATTATTTATTTGGATATCTCTAAGATATGGTAATTATAAGTATATTTTATAGATTTGATACAATCTTGTTCATATCTTACTAAATATGATTCATATGAATTTTTTTTTTTAAGATATTAAATTAAAGTTAATTATTTATGTTAGAATATTCTTAATGATGATTATTATTTGATTACCTAACAACATAAGGGTTATAGTTATTATCATAGTATTTTGTATGTTGCAATTTCTGCTAATCATGCAAGGTTACCTTTATTAGTGAGTTGAGAATATTCATGTTACAACAAATTATGATACAACAAATTATGAGTCATATTCAAAGAAATATAAATTTTCATTTACTAAACAAATGTTAGAGCTATGATTAGAAAGAAGATTTTTCATGAAAGTTCCATCAAGGATATCTGATAGAACAAAGTTCACTAAATCTCTCTACTCTCATAATTTTCAAAAGGATGATGAAATTTATGTTTGACCGAGTTCGATCAAGCTACAATTATGTTGATTCAACTATGAAGCATCACTCATTACA
The DNA here is from genome assembly GCA_949640765.1 of Croton laevigatus. Classification (NCBI taxonomy): domain Eukaryota; kingdom Viridiplantae; phylum Streptophyta; class Magnoliopsida; order Malpighiales; family Euphorbiaceae; genus Croton; species Croton laevigatus. The sequence goes on along the minus strand of CATIWJ010140932.1, from coordinate 12,986 downwards.
AGTTCTACACATTTCATTACCAATTTTGTAAGTTTAATGCACAAAAATTAGAATACTTGCCTTGAAGATTTCAAGTGATATTTCCATAAGGGGAGTTAAATATGCATTGGACTCTTTTTCCCTTTCCAAGGTTTTTGTCCCACTTAGATTTTCCTGGTAAAGATTTTTAACAAGACAATAAAGCAATTGTGTTTTCAAGTAAAGAATCATGTACTTTTTTCCTTCACTAAATTTATTTTCCCACAGAGTTTTTATTTAGTAAGATTTTAACGAGACATATTCTTTAGACATTCAAGAGGAAGGTTATGAAATAAGTTAATATTTTGTCCAACAAGTATTTGGAATATCTTATAAGTCAAATCATACTTATTCCTTACCAAGATAGGAACCATACTTTTACAATGTAATTGGCTATAATGACTATAAATAGAAGAGTTTCTGTAAATACATATATGTCAATAATATTACTCTCTATTCTTCTCTTTGTTTGACAACAAACATGATTTTGTTAACCAAAAATGTCATTCATGACTTATAAGTTTAAAAAAATTAGAACTATTTATCAAAAAAAAGTCATTTTTAGGATGAAACACGACTTAGTTTACAACCTGTTTATAAAAATATATAAAATCAGTAAGAAACTTCTAATAAACCAAACTATTTTATTAAGTTTCAATAAAGTTATGAATGACTTATTTATACTAAGAATTGATAAAAACATTCAATCATAAGGATCTTCTATATCATGAAATTTCAGGCCAGAACTCAATCTTATTCTATAATCATTCAATTTCCAACATGTTTCAAGTAAAATTGCAAACCCCAGATGCTACCATTTCTGCAGCTGGCTAACTCCATTAATACTAGCACTTTTGTCTCTTCAACAAAACCGGATCAAAATCCTTACTGCCATCACAAATCCCCGTTGCTGTGGGAGTAGTCGGAGACGGTGAACCAAATTTGTTTGATGACTTATCCTTTTAGACCAAATTGCACAATAAATAATGTATTAAGATTTTCTGTATTGTTAAAGAAAAATATTGAAATTTTTTCAATTGTTTTAGGAAGAAAATTTTAATCGTTATTTTATTTTATATATACCGTAGCAGTATTATATAAGGGATTTCTGTAGTTCTGGAACAAAACTTCGAGAATCACTTCACTTTGACTTTTTTTTTTTTTTTTCGACACACAATAGATTGTATATACTGAGTTTTAAGATTGATTCTAGTGGGTTGCAATTTGTAGAAATTGACTATATATTATAAATTTTATATGACTACAAATTTAACAGTCTTAATTATTTTATATTTAATTTACAATACAGAATTACGAATTATAACCTACTAAAATTAATCTCGGACGAATAATCTATAAAGAAAAAAAAGAAAATTAAAACTATGCCCGCAAGACAAATGGTTTTACTGGAGTATAATCCAACAAGCGGTGGTCCACGTCCAGCTCAAAATTTATTCCATTCAAAGACGCCAACGTAGACTGAACCCATTTCTTAATTAATTAATCAGTGGATAACGCTTTACAGTTCCGTCTCCATGTGCTTAATGATTTTAATTCCGTGCATCTGAATTCTATTCATATGTTCAAATCAGAACCGTATATCAAACATTTACAATTTGATTGATGGTCCCCCAAACCTGGCCCCTATTTGGGAACTTTCCCACTGCACTACAGGCGCAGCAGTGATGATGATGCTTTCTTTAAAAGGAAATATACTGTTATTTTTTGCAAGGAAATGCATTCTCATTTTCTAATTAATTTTCAACTATAAATTATCAATTAAAGCCTAACATAGTTGGAACCCTTCAACTTTTATCAATCGGATGCATCACTCATCAAGCAATTGGACTCCAGTTACACATTCAGCAGAAACATAAATTCAAATGCCTTAATGGGTTGTCTTTAAAGTAGGGGGTTGCATTCCACAAAAATGGTCAAAAGTTGGATGGTGGATTTATGTTTTAGGCCTCGAGCAATTTGATGAATAGGGATATGCATACCTCGGGATACCTTGTTTTCAAAAATTTTATTAAACTATATTAAAAAAAGGCAGGCAGGGTATGGACCAACTGGTCAACCTTATTCCAATTCAATACATATATCAAATAATAAGAGTGCATTACAAAAATTACTACTGAAAAGATAAAGGTGAGTGAAAAATAATAATGGCGGCTGCTGCTCTTGCTCTGTATTATTTAAGTAAAAAATAATATAATAATTAATTAAAAATTATCTAAAAAAAGAAATCATTAATCATCAATATTATTATCTATAAAAGGCAATCAATCTCGATGTGCTTCATACCCAAATCAAACAAAATGTCCTCTCTTCTTCATTTCCTGCTCTCTGCTTACTTCTTCCTATTTTCCTCCTCCACTCTTGCTCATGCTTCTGTTCCTCCTTCTGCCACCTTCAAATACGTAAATGAAGGTGATTTTGGCGAATACATCGTCGAATATGACGCAAATTACAGAGTCTTAGACCCATTTGCTCAACCATTCCAACTTTGTTTTTATAACACCACTCCTAACGCTTTCACCCTTGCTTTGCGAATGGGTACGGTTAGGTCCGAATCCCTAATGCGTTGGGTTTGGGAAGCAAATCGAGGCAACCCAGTTGGGGAAAATGCCACTCTCACTTTCGGAACCGAGGGAAATCTGGTCTTGGCCCATGCCGATGGTCGGATCGCTTGGCAAACCAACACTTCCAATAAAGGTGTTGTTGGGTTTGATTTACTTTCAAATGGGAATATGGTTCTTTACGATAAAAACCGTAAATTCATTTGGCAAAGTTTTGATTACCCAACCGATACTCTTTTAGTGGGCCAATCTTTGAAACTTGAGGGTCCCAATAACAAGCTTGTGAGTAGAGCTAGTGAAAAAGAAAACAAAAACGGTGCGTATAGCTTAGTCTTTGAAGGTAAGACTTTAGCTACATACTACCAAAGTCCGAAATCCCCAAAACCTATGGTTTACTTTTTGTTCAATGATTTAGTAAGTGTTCCAAAAGGTCCATTGCGAAAGATAACATTTTTAGAAGGTTTGGAAATAGAGTATAAAGGTGGGGAATCAGAAGGAGGTACTTTAACTCTTAGAAGACCCAAATACAATACGACACTGTCGTATTTGCGATTGGGATTGGATGGGAACATTCAGATTCATACGTACGAAGATAATGCAGATTGGAGCGCATGGCAAATAACTTACACTCTTTTTTCAAGAGATTCTTGGGAAACAGAATGCCAATTGCCCGAAAGATGTGGGAATTTTGGGGTATGCGAGGAGAACCAATGCGTTGCTTGCCCATCATCAAAAGGAGTACTATTAGGTTGGAGTAAAAATTGCCAACAGCCTAAGCTAAATTCTTGTGGGTTAAAAGATTTTTACTATTATAAACTAGAAGGAATTGATCATTTCATGATGAAATATACAAGGGGATCTGGGCCTTTGAAGCAAGAAGCTTGTGGGGATAAATGTAGTAAGGATTGCAAGTGTTTGGGTTATTTTTACAATACGCAATCTTCGAGGTGTTGGATTGCTTATGATCTGAAGACTTTGACAAGAGTTGGTAATTCTACACATTTGGCCTATATTAAGGCACCTACCAAGTAATTAATCTTGAGTGTTAATTTACCAAATAAAGGGAACAAGTGTATTTAATTAATGTTTTTAATTTTGTAGATCTTTCTTGCTTTGTGTGATGTAAAACGTCTGGCTTTTCTTATTGTCAATTCTAATCAGTTCTTTTCAAATTAATTAAGACTTGATGAGTTTGAATTTGTTTATTAGGTTGTTAAAGGGGCTAACAGTCTCACACATAATGGTTATACATATAGACAAGGAAACGGACAAGTAGTTAAAGGCGAGCAGAGGCGGATTAAGTTCTAATCCTTATTATTAGTATTGCATGCGGAAATTTATATCAATGTAAAAAACAAAAGGAAATGGACAAATTTTGACTTGTCCTACTTGTAAAATATAGTTAGAGAGGGAAATGTGATGTGAAGGCATCTGTAGAACAATTTCAATTTCATGAACACACTGTTGAGGCAAGGAAGAACATACATACAGGCCAGGAATTTGTTATCTTATTCCTCTACGTCCGTGCGTGTGTGGGTACGGCTGTTGGCCCTTTGGTTGACTCCAAAGGCCAGACCAACGGTAATGAACTAAGGATTTATACATGTCCTTTTTTTTTTCTTTTTTTACTATCACACTTTTCACTTTTTAATAAAAAGAAAATACTATTAATACTTCATCCGTCACATATTAAGTGTTCCAACTGTCATTTCTTAAACTTCTACTTTTACAAGTATTAAGAAATAGTTGTTATTATATTGAAAATAGTAAAATTTATTTATTTATTAAATGACTAATATACCTTTTATTTAAATGTTTGTCTGATTTTCAAAGTCCATTATCTATTAATATTTCAAGGGTATAAAAGAAAAATAATCACCTAATTTTGTTATAATCTAGGAATGAGACACTTAGTATGGAACAGAGAGAGTACTTGTTGTAGATTAAAAATTTCTCTTGATCTGGTTATGGTTAGAAGGGTATTTATAGTGGTATAATTACTTCCACAGTAAAATGTATGGTTATAGCACAGTATATCCATTGTGGAAGGTATGGATAACGGTACGGGCCGTGCCATGCTGGAGACTTCGAGATATGCCACATATGTAGTTGGTAACCTGCTAATGGTGGGACTTCGCTAGGGAAGAGTCCCAGAAGGCACGAGCAGCCCTTTTGCTAATCGATGGGAGACCTCTTTCTAGGCCAGCTGCAGATTCAGTCCTTAAATGGATAAAGAGGCTTACACTTTTGAAAATAAAAGTTGAGATACTTATTATGAAACAGATAAATTATACATTAATATATGAAATAATTATTATAGTGTCTCTGGAAATACTCGCATATGGAAGATAGCCTGGTTACCGGATCCCATTGATCCGTATGTCCAAACAAGTGAATTTCCAGGAGGAGAGATGTTGAGAATAAAAGATCTGATGATTCCGGGAAGAGCGTTATGGAATGTACAATTGCTTGAGTCCTTGTTTCAGAGAAGGGATGTTGATTTAATTAGGAAGATTCCTCTTTCTACCAGAAGAGGAGAAGATAGTTTTTGTTGGGCCTTTGAGGAACGGGGTTGTTATACAGTGAAGAGTGCTTATTATCATCAAATGCAGAGATATAGAGTAGTTGGGCGTCAATCACAGGTACCTTGGTCTCTGATTTGGAAATTAAAAGTGCCGCCGCGTATTCGTAATTTCTGGTGGAGATGTATATCTGGTTGTTTACCAGTTAAGTTAAGTCTACAACGAAGAGGAATTGATGTGAATGTGGATTGTGTTATGTGTGGAAATGAGGTAGAGTCGGTAGTCCATAGTTTATTTTTATGCCCAATTATCAGATGTATTTGGCAGAATACTGTTGCGGTGCAGTTCATTAATGAACAAACAGATTTAATGGATTGGATGTTAATGAACTTTCGGGGAATGTCTGAGTTACAACGAGTGGCAGTTGTTGCAGGGGCTTGGAGTTGTTGGTCAGCAAGGAACGGTCTGTTATGGCGGAATGAACCAGTCCGTGTAGATGAAATAAAAAATAGAGCAGCAACTGTAGTACAGGAATGGCAGAGAGCACAAATTGAAGGTGGCGAACAGTCTGATATATCAACAAGGGTAGCTGTACAAGACAAATGGTTACCTCCTCCGGAAACATTCCTGAAGATTAACGTGGATGCAAGTTACATAGATGGGGTTGGGGTTGGTTTTGGTGCTGTGATAAGAGACTCTTTTGGTGGATTTTGGCGTGCAAAAAATGCTGTCTTACAAACAGTATCTTCTCCATTAGAGGCAGAGGCACTTACGTGTAAGGAAGCTTTATCTTGGCTCAAAGATTTGCAATTGAATAAGGTAGTGGTTGAGTTAGATTCAAAGGTCATAATTGATGCTTTGTCTTCTTGTTGTCTTTACCGAAATCAGGTGGGTGTTATTTTAGATGATTGTTTATTCTATGCCCATCAAGTAGGTGATGTTCGTTTTGTTCATGTCAAACGGTCTGCAAATCGTGTTGCTCATTGTCTTGCTAAAGTAGCAGTTTCTTCGACAATTGTAGGAGAGTGGTCATTTGATCCGCCCTTCTGTATCCGACCTTTATTACAGGCGGATTTACTTTAATGAATAATTATTCCATTCAAAAAAATTATTATAGTGTCTAAAAAAGTTCAAAAGTTAAATATTAAACAAAGGAATATTTTAGTTCAAAATGTGGAATATTAAAACGTGAAATTATAGTTTTAAAACATTGAAGATGGAATCCAATGTTATTCTTCAGCCTTTAATTAGCATCGCACTAATAAACTTTTAATGTACAGAAGCAGATATAAATAAAAAAAAAATTTGTAAAAGAGAGAATAATTATACAATGAAGTAGCTACGGCACGTCAGTGGATGACGTGTCATAACGAGCCAATATATGAACGGTAAGACATGTCAATGGATGACGTGTCGTAACGAGCCAATACATGAACGACAAACGGTAATAACTTTAATTATTTTAAAAATAATAATAAATGATCGTATTAATATTAATGGACACATAAATATAATTATTCCAAAAGAGAACCCACAACAGTACTGATGTGGGACCTTAAGTTATGGCTGTCGAATACTATTAACTTTTTAAAAAATTAGCATTTGTTTGCCAAATTGTCATTTTAAAATCGGCATCTCATTCGAGTTTGATTAAAAAAATAAATTATTTCCTCCATTTTAAATTTTAAATAGCCTTTTCTTTTTTTTTTTCTATTTTTTCTTTTTTGTTTTATATCATTTTATTACCATTATTTTATTTTTTTTTCATTTTATCCTTATTTAAATTGCCTAAAAAATAAAAACATTTTATTTCCAAAATTATCAAATAATTAATATAAGACTATTTAAATAAGTTTACTTAATTTTTTTTATAGAATTATATAAAACTAATTATTTTCTTTTTTAAAGAAATAATTATTATTTTCTTAATAAGTGTAAAAGAGAAAAAAAATTGTGAAAATATTTTAATTGTTTAATGATATTTTAATAGCTTATTTCTTTTGTGATTGAGCATTTACAATATTTATTTTTTAAAAAAATTGTAATAAATAATAACTTTTAATAATTCTTCAATTTTACTTTAAGTGATATTTTCTTTTTTCTTTTTTGTTCCCCACTTTAAGGCTTTTCTCCTTTTCACTTTAAGTGACTACTTTATGATAATTGATGTTTGTTTTTCATACTTCCTTATTTTTTTATTTTTTTTATCATAGGCATACGCACACACCCAGTTAGCATGTTAACAGGGAGGGGGGCTTTTGTAGCTTTTAATACCTGAAGGGCTTGAACCCGCCACCTCAAGATAATTGCCATTGTCCCTTGCCATTTTGCCCAACCCCATCCCCAACTTCCTTACTTAAGTTGCCTTGGGGAATTTAAACAGCTTTTTTTTATTTCTCAAATTTATACAATTTGTTTTGAAGTAACCAAATAATTAATATATGAATGTGGGAAATAATAGTAGATGACATAATTTTTTAGTTTTGTTTAAGCAAATAATATTTTTATTTTTAATTGGTTAATAGTAATTTTTTCTCTTTTATAAATATGTCTATAGTTAAATTAATATTATTACTTACTTTTTAAAAAAATAAAAAATAACATATAAAAAATTAAAAAAAAGGTATGCGCACAAAATAGTCAAAAAATAAGAAAATATAAATTTATATACCTGAGCGTGCAAACACCAAAAATAAAAAAATAAATTTATATATCGATTGCAGGAAGAAAATAAGAGAAAATAAATTTATTTTCCGGTGATTTTATGCACTTGGTATATAAATTTATGTTTTCTTATTATTTCCGACTATTTTGTGCGCATACTTTTTTTAATTTTTTTCAAATGGAAAAAATTTTAATATTTTTTTTATATGGTAAGTGTGCATTTAAAATATTATAGGTATATATATATATATATATTTTTTCCAAGGCTAGAATGTGTTATAATTTATGCTAAATATATTATGTGCTATTTTATAACTATAAAACATATAATTGTTTTGTTCATATAGTTTGCTTCATGAGCAGATAAAATAGTTTGCTTTATGGATATTTACTCCAGATATTCTTAGTTCAGATAATTCAATGGACGAATTAAAAAAGAATATTAGGTCCGGTTTGTTAGAGCATCTCCAATGCAACACTTTCAATAATACACTGTATAATGGAAAGTGTGAAGAGTGTTGTGGATAAATATTCATAAGTAGACATTTAATTTAATAATTTGATCTCCAATGCAACACTTTCTATTTTGTATTTTTGTATTTTTATAATTATATTTTAATGTGAAACCAATCATAATACAATATAAATTTAGACATTGTCTAGAATACCGTCTAGAAATAGAAAGTAAACTAGACATTGTCTAGTTTAAGTCAACTTGACATCCTAAATAAATTATAGCATTAGAGAAGGTTTTTCTCTTTTTCTTTTCTATTATTTTGATGTGTTAAGTGAACAGTCATTGCGTTGGAAATACTCTTATCATTTTTCATTTCATTTTTTTTTTTTCTAAAAAACAGTAAACTGTTTTCAACTTTTACTGTTTTTGTTTTTAAACTACTAGTATTTTACCCGCGCGATGCACGTCGGTGTATAATGTGTTGAACTTTATATTATTTTTTTTAATATAAACAAAATATTAAAGTTTGTGAAAAAAAAAATTTAACATAAAATTATTAAAAATAGGTTTAGTAATGTATCATTCTAAATTCCTAAACACTTCTTTATAGACAACTTTAACAGCTTCGTCTATGATTTTTCCCTCGTCATTAAAGACTAAGATTTTCAATCTTCGTCTGCTTGTGACCCTGGAAAGAGCAACATATAATTGGCCATGTGTAAAAACAGATCTTTCAAGATACAATCCAACATGAGATAGTGATTGTCCTTGACTCTTGTTTATGCTCATGGCGAAAGACACCATGATAGGAAACTATCGATGCTGGAATTTGAAAGGTACCTTAACATTCGATGGAGTCAATATCATTCGGGGTATAAATACGTTATCTCCGGGCGTTGAACCATGGAATAACTGAGCTTCAATGACTCGATTTCCAAGTTTGGTGATAATCAACCTTGTTCCATTACACAATCCTGCAGAGGGATCTATATTTCTCATGAGCATAACAATTATGCCTACTTTCAAAGTGGTGGAATAATTTGGAACTCCCGAGCATTTGATGCTATTTAAGAATTCAGGCGAGTGAATGTGCTTCATAGATCCATAGGTTTGATCGGACATTCAAATGTAAGAACTCTAAAACGTTTTATATGTATAATTACCTCACTTTAAAAAATAGGAAAAAACTTGTAAAGTATTGTGTTGGCTTAAGTGAATCTATATAAAAGCTTATGCTTGTTCTTCTAAATATATAATTCAATATGGAAGGGAGTATTTTCGCATTCAAACTAATTTATACATAAAAAATTTTAAAATTAGGAAATAAATTTAGCAATCAAATCCCCTAATTAAGGGTATTCTATTACAAATTTATTATTGTATGTAATATTATAATATATTTTTCTTTAATTATTTTCACTAAAATCACAAGAAATCTTAAATTTTTTTAAAAAATATTATTCATACGGTTTCTAGGAAAAAATTCCATTAAATTTCCTAAATTTTCTTTAATTAAAATATTTTATTAAGGAAATAATAAATAATCATAAAAATCTTAATTTTTTCTTAAAAAAAATCATATTCATACGTTTTATAGAAAAAAATTTCATTAAATTTCCTAAATTATTTCCTAAATTTCTTTAATTAAAATATTTTATTAAGGAAATAATAAATAATAAATGTGTTTTCCTATTTAATTAGAGAATAAATTTAGCAATCATCCTATTTAATTAGGGAATAAATTTAACAATCAAATCCCTTAATTAAGTTAATTAAGATATTTTTAATTTTAAAAATCAATTTACTTTTTTTTATGAATGTATTTATTAGATTAAAATCTGATAATTAATCGTTATTAATTTTTCTAATAAGAGCTGTATTAATTAAACTAAAAGTCAAACAATTATGTAACAATTTTCATGTTATTACCCTTTTTAAGATTTTTGGTTTTACTTTTTATATATAATAATATATAAATATAATAGATTGTTTCCAAATATTTCTATAACCCACACATACACATATATTCTATTTCAAAAGGAAATACATACTCATATATAAACAAGATCAACTATTAAAATCTTTAAATACGTTATTCTCAAATATAAGAACTTATATCTTCAAAAATAATAAACTACTATTTTATTTGAAAATAATAATCGATTATTATAATTTTGACACAATTGTCGATTGCCTAACTATTTGATCTCGAAAGTTATTCACTTGTCGAATATAGGAAATAAGAGAAATTATTTATGTAAAAAATTTATTCTATATAATAAAAAAAAAAAAAAAGAAGACAAGGTACAAAAAAAAGTTTCATATGGAATAATCATTCCGTTTAATTAAAAAAAATGGAATACTTTTAATGATTGTTATTTTTTTTTAAAAAAAATATAGAAATTACCTAAACCATAATTTGTGATTTTAAAAAAACAGTTTTTTTTAAATCACTTTTGAAAATATTAAAATAAAAATAAAAATACCAAAGTTGCTTTGTTTTTTTTTTTAAAGAAAATACAAAAATTAGAAAACATCAATCAAACTAAACGTGTCCTAGTAATTTGAGAGTCAAAATTTTATTATTATTATTATTATTATTTATTTTGATAAAGAGATGTCACCTTACTAATTACGCAACATGTACTGTGACAAATGACTAAGGGTCCGTTTAGTTTAGTTGTTCTTATCAGCGGATAGCTAAGAGTGGTTACTGATAGCTAATTCGGATTAGTTGTTGGTAAAAATTTAGTAGTGGTTGCGGTTACAATGTAAAATTACCAATAAGGGTATAATCATAATTATATATTAAATATTAATTTTAGTTTAGTATTATTTTAATAAGGTTAATATAATCCTCATATAAACCAGTTATCAGTTAGAATAAAAAAAATTGAAACCGTAGCTGTTTGAGGTTTCCAACTGCTACTAACTACTGATTTTAAAATTTATTAAATGCCTACACTCTAGCTGTTGACAGCTATTAACTGCATCAAACAGCAAAACCAAATGCTCTCTAAGTACCTCCGAATAGGGAAATGTTTTTTGGTGCGACTAGCAATAGGTGCTACTGGTTTTTTATTTTATTTTATTTTTTTAATTCAACGGATTCTAATTGTTTAATATATATTTAAAATACAAACTCAAATTATGTAAACTGTCAACTACTGATATTAATCTCAGCTTCTGCATATACAATTCTATGCTCGATTTGAAAAAAATAAAATAAAATAAGAATTAAAAAAAAAAAACAAGGGACAGTAGCTATTGCTACTCACACCCATAATCGGTGTCTGAATATTATTATTTTTTGTAAAAGGAAAGGATAAAGTTTTTGGTTGCTACTAACATCTCAGGTGCTCCTCATCTTTTTTTTTTTTTTAAAATAGTTTTATTTTTTTTTTTTAAAACAAGTGTTGAATTATATTTATGTAGCTCCAAATCAATTTCAGTGGTCTTAATTTATAAAACTATACTCTGTATTATTAATTTTAAAAAAAATTTAAAATTATTAAATTCGATGATTCTAGCTTTTTTTTTTGAAATTAATAATACAAAGTTGAATTCTGTAAATTGCTGCCCATTAGAATTAATGATGATAAAATTGTGTAGATACAATTCCAAAATCAATTTAAAAAAAAATTAAAACAATTTAAAAAAAAAAAAAATGGTACAGCAGCACTAAGTGATACCCGCATCTAATATCATTTTCCAGGAAGAAAAGCCTCCGTAATCGAATAGATGCACAAAACAAAAATGTTTTCACTTCCCAGCAAACAAATTTTGCTCTCTCTTTGCTTCTTTTCCTTCACTATCTCCACCTTCATTCTAGCTCTAGCCCAAGCTTATGTTCCTCCTCCTGCAACTTTCCAATACGTGAATGAGGGTGAGTTGGGTGAATATAGTGTGGAATATGGCGCTGATTACAGATTCTTAGATCCATTCGCCCAGCCATTTCAACTTTGCTTTTACAACACTACTCCTAATGCCTTCACTCTTGCTTTGCGAATGGGTACTAAAATATCCAAAGCTCCCTCGCGGTGGGTTTGAGAAGTCAATCGTGGCAACCCAATCGGCGATAACGCCACTCTCACCTTTGGAACTGATGGAAATCTCGTCTTGGCCGACGCTAACGGTTGGACCGCTTGGCAAGCCAACACAACGAATAAAGGCGTTTTTGGGTTCGAGTTACCCAACTGATACACTTCATAGGACAATCTTTAAAACTCAACAGTCCCAACAATAAACTTGTGAGTAGAGCTTAGGGATGGGCTGGGGCAGGAATCCCCGTTGGAACTCGACCAAATAGAGAGGGGGAATTTCTATTACTTTTCTCCATAGGTCCGAGGACGGAGCATGATTTTTTCCATTAGAAAAAATGAGATGGGGATAGATTTTATACTCCTCGGCCCGTGGGTATCCGTATCCCCGCTCCTGTGGAGATCACAATCCCCGATTCCGTGAGTACCCGCTAACATATAATATTTTAGGCCATCTTCAACCCATCATCAAATAATTCTCTAAAATAGAGACTGAAAATAGAATATTCTTAAAAGATACCATCTCTATTTTATATCAACTCCAACCCTTCTCTAAATTTCAATCTCCAAATAATAAAATATTAATACTTTTACTTACTATATATTATTTTAATTATCTTAATTATCTATCTATTATAAATAAAAATAAATTTATTACAATATACTTATTAATTTGCTATCTTAATTTTTTAATAATATTTTTATT
>CATIWJ010140881.1:0-19565 GCA_949640765.1 Croton laevigatus | reverse complement strand
AGAGAGAGAGAGAGAGAGAGAGAGAGAGAGAGAGAGAGAGAGAGAGAGAGAGAGAGAGAGAGAGAGAGAGAGAGAGAGAGAGGACTATTTTGGGGTAAAATTTTGACACCTTATTGAGATTTATTGAGAGAGAGAGAGGACTATTTTGGGGTAAAATTTTGACACCTTATTTAGTATTTATTCATGATAAATATTTAACATTTTTACTATGACAACGTAATCTTTTAACGTATAATATTTTAATCTTTAAATATTTGTGTTATACAAATCAAGACTTAATTTATTTGATTTTTTTTTTCAACTACTTCATGCAACTGATAATTATTCGACTCTTTCAAGTATCAATCAGCTGCTAATTTAATCCGTTCGGAGTTTTTCATCAGTTAATACTTGAACTATATTTAGACCATAACATTATTAAAATTATTGCAAATAAAATTATCTAATGTCTTGGAATTAATAATTTATATTATTATCTCATTTATTTAAAAATAATAATATGCCAAAAAAATAAAATTTTAATGAAAATCAATTAATTTGTTATTTATATTATACATGAACACGCAAAATAATACAACCTCTTAAAAATAATAGAATTGTTACTGAATTATAATTATACATACAGTAAAATAATAGAATTATAGTTAGATAGCATAGTAAAACTATGTATTTTTTTTTTAAAAAGAAGTTATATATAGCTTAATAATTACAGACAGTATTTATGTTCACCTGTTCCATAATTATTAAATAAGCAAATAACTGTTTTAACAGATATAATTCTTTTGTATTATTTATATATAGTATAAACTTTCAAAATTAGGTGAATTATTTATATAGAAAAATTTTTGAATTGAAAAAGATTTGGGAGTAAAAATGGAAAAAATATAATAAAGAAAATTGATTCTTTACACAAATTAATAAAGTGGGCCAGCAATTACTGTATATAATTTTAATTTTATAAACTAAAACGGTAATAACTGTCAATCTGCGTAGGTTCCCTTTACACCCTCTTTCCTCTTACTATAGGCTCTTTAAATAAGTAAGATTTATTTTATATTTGAAATAACAATAATACCTATAAATTTAATTTAATTATTTTTTTTTATAAATAACAAGGTAGTTTTAATAGAAAATTGATCCCCACCCCATTTTCGTTAATGGAAAAAATCATGCTCCGTCCTCGGCTCCATGGGGAAAAATAATAGAAAATTCACTTCCGATTTGGGGCGGGTTCTAACAGGAAATGGGGAATACCCACCCCACGCCCATCCCTAACTTTGGAAGATGTATTTTCTTACTTTTAGTTGGAAAAATTACTTTCCTTAGGTATGGAAGTTGGGAGATCTATTACCGTGAAAGAAAGAATGGAAAACATAAATTAAATTTACTTCCCATGAAATTTCACTATTCTAATCTATTTGCCTCTAGCTAAACATCACCTTAGAGTACCTAACAACTCTTTGACAAATGACAACAAAAATAGTCTCTCCCTCACTTAATATTAGAAAGAATCCTATGTTATAAAATGATGATTTAAGACTAGAGTTGCAATCAAGCCGAGCGGAATACTGGTCTGTTCGAGCTCGGTTCGTTAATTAAACGAGTTTGGATTTTCAACTCACGCTCGGTTCATTTATTATCGATCAGAACTTTTATCGAGTGAACATCAAGTGGGTTACGAGCAATTCGACTCATTTACTGCCCTATTTAAGACCATAATGTTCAAAATATTAGCTTAATACAACAATAAAAGACATATTCTCACCTTTTTTTTTTATTGGAATTTCACTTGGTCTCCCAATTTATGGAAAGAAATTCAGGTACAACAGAGTCCTATTAAAAAAAAAAAAAATACTTACTTGTATTAGATATGGTACTACATTTAAAATATTTCACATTTTTATATATACCAAACAAGAAAAAGAAATTATTAAATATAATAGTTATTAATTTTTTTTTTTAACAGCCAAAAAGTATTTATTATTAAGTTTTAGGAAACCAGGAAAAACATATAGCAGGTTTGTAGAGTGCTAAGTGTAAAAAGCCTGGTCAATCTTCAAAATACAACAACGATACAAGTGAAATGAAACCGACAAGAAGAAAGGATAGTTCTTTGGAGATAAAAGGAACATATCCACAATCAAACATTAACACAAAACTAGAATTATTAAATCCAAGCCACAAAAAGTTTTGCATGTCAGTACGGTGGGTAGGTCAAGGTTACGGGTCCCGAATAGAAACCAATCTTGACATTTTTCTTTTCTATTTTTCGAAAAAATTAATGGTTGAATTATATGTATGCAGTTTAAAAAATAGTAATTTACTATTTGTAGAGTTTGAATATATATTACTATTATATATGACTGTAAATTTAATAATATAAATTATTTTATATCTAATTTATGATGCAGAGCTAATTTTTGTAACTAAATTACTATTTTTTATTTAGAGCTTAGTACATACAATTGAAATTCAAATTCAACGGATAATTTAAATGAAATGAAATATAAGAGGTTTCCAAAAGTCTCTATTGGAGACCTCTAGAATTACCCTATTGTATTTTCATACAACACTAGAAATAGGCTGCAAATACACACCCCATTCTAACAACAGAAAAGTAAGGCTACAGTTCTCGTTCGAGAATTGTCTCGCAACCCACTTTTTTTTGCTTTTTGTAATTTTTTTTTAACTAGGCATAGTAGATTGTCTATACGGAGTTCTGAGATTAATTTCATGAGGTAACAGTTCACAGAAATCGACTCTGCATTACAAAATTTCCTATGACCACAAATTTAACGGTTTTAATTATTTTATTATAAAATAGAGTGAAATTTTACGAACTGTGAACCACTGAAATTGATTTAAAAACTGAATATAAACAATCTACTTGCCAAATTAAAAAAAAAACACTCATCGCGAGACTATTTCGCAATGACACAAACCGCTTTAGCCTATCAGAAAACCTATGAATAATAACCAAAAAGTTCCCAAGGAAATCCGAGAAGTTGCAAGAGTTTAGTCAATGTCAGGGGGCCATCAACTATCTTCGCAGTACAAAATTTTATCGTGTGCCCTAGAACAAAAGTAATATATTATTTTAAATAAATGGAGCAAGTATTTATAAATTTCAATCATTGACTATACAATCAACTTGGAGTTTTGTATTGTCCCACAACTGAGGTATAAATTGAATTTGAATAGATCTACTGTATAGGATTTGTACTTTCATCCAATATGCAAAATGTCAGCAACTTAATATACCTATTTCTCTGTCTTCGCATATATACTGCTCTTGTCTATGTAGTTTCTCCCTTTCTAGAAGCTCAAATTAGATTGCATTTTTATTTTTGAAGGCCCCCGTCCCGTTACTTCACCCCAACTAATCTATACTCCCACGTTCACGCACCTATTAACAGTGAATGAATCTTCCAGCTAAATAGTTGTATACGATAGGCCTCAACTATTAGCTAGTTCACCCGAAATGAAAATTTGTTTTGTAAATCACCTAATGTTATTGATTATGTGCTATATTTATATTATTTAGAATACGCAAAATACAAAATGTCATTTAAAAATTATTGTTTTTCCTTCTACTAAAAGTTTTTTAAAGGATTAAAATTTGAATATTAATTGAATGGTTTGTCTGGTTTGGCAAGGAACCACGTAGCAAATGAGAAAATGGGGATGGCTAGTTAGTTTGTATTGGTTTAGAATTTAATACACATCACAGTTGGTGATAGCAAATTCACATGCACGAAAGTGACTATTCAAGACCCAAAATGCCATCAACCTATTAAAAAAAGGCTTGTTTTTATTAATTTACACCTAATCTTGTATTGTGATGACCCTTCGAATTACACTCACACTCTATACTAAAATATATATATAGTGACTTGTGCTTTCATAATATTGTGGTCCTCTCTAGCATTATGAATTTAGATATTATTTGCTCAACTTAATTATGTGTTGATTAATTATGTTTAAATTAATCTAGTACTAATTAATTGTTGTGGGACGTCGTAATGAATCCTAAGGACTCAACCTGTTGGCTAGTTTATATGGAGTGTAATATGAATGCTGCAATAAAGCAAACATGGTAGACTTTGCTGGGGAAGATCTTAGTTTCTCGGGAAAGTTTGTTGAGAAAGATGAATTTCAATTTTTAGTTGGATTTCCACTTTATTTTGCCAGAAAAATTTATTTATTTTTTAATATGCGGACTCTATTTAAAAAATTACTACCTCTGTTTTTTTTATTTTTTTACATTCACTATTTCACCAATACCAATACAAATCCACTTTTCACCAATACCAATATAGAAATAATAATAAACAATTACTAACCCTTTAAAAAACTTACTTTTTCACCAATACTAATAAAAAAATAATAATAAACAATTACAAAATTCACTATAAATGAAAATGTAAACAACTCAAAAAAACACCCAAAAACGAAAATATAAAGAATTCATGAAAACGGAAAGTGATGGTCGTCCAAACCGCTAAAAAACATGCTCTAAAAATTTATATAACAATGAGCAGGTTGAATTCTACGACGTTAGTCAAATTTATTCTTATAATGATAGAAGATTTGTTGTTGATGAAAATAATTAAACTATAATTCAATAAGTTTACATAAGTGCCTTCAAAACCATATTTTCTGTACTATACTATATTGGATAAGATTAGGTAAAAATCCCGACTAGCTAAATTGAATTTATTTGCCAATAGAACACTAACTGCTTCTCCAACACTGAGTTATTTCCTATTACAGCGTTAGAGAAGTCAAATTGAAGATTTGCTAATGTTACGCGTGGCGTTGTAGCTCCGACATTTTTTTAATATTATTTTTCTGTTAATTTTCAATATAGTTAAAAAATTTATAGTATTTTTCACAAAAGTCCTTCCGTACTATTTGGATATTTAAAATTTTTCAATTAAGTCCTTATTTTTTACTGCTTAATATATTAATTTTTAATTTATTTTTAATTTTTATAAATATAAAAAATTAATTTGGATTAATATATTCTTAAATATAAATAATATTTATGTTAAATTATTTTATTTGTAAATAGTTTTAACAATTTTTGGTCGACACAAACAATTAAATTTAAAGATGTCCATTCTGTATTTCATATTGCATTAATAGAGTATTTGTGTGAGCAATATACGAATTCAAATTATCATCTATATTACTTTGTATTTTTTTTAATGATAATGTTATATATGAGTCTATTTTAATTTATTTTGATAATTAATGTCTAATTAATGTATGTTTATAATTAATGTTTAATTAATATATTTTTATAATTAATATTCAATTAATTTACTTTATAATTAATTTTTTAATAAATATTTATTTAATATATACTTTATTTACTAATTGAATATTTAAATATTGGGTGAAAATGTAAAACATTTGAGATGATATATAAAATGATATAGAGTTTTTGAATGAAATAGATAAATAAGATTAAAATAAAAGAGTAATATAATATTAAAAAGAGAGAAATATATAAACAAAATATTGTTTTTATGTTAAAAATGGTGTAGAGGGTTGGAGATGATATTGTGTCTTTTTAGTGTTTTAAAATTATGTAAACATGGTGCGTAGCATTGGACATAGCCTAAAAAATTACCCTAATTAACAAAAACTTTTAAGAATGTTGTTTAATCTAGATCATGAACTTACCTAATATAATCTAAAAGTTTCAATCTAATCAAGTTATACAACCAATTGCAACAATTGAATAAAATAACTACGAATTAATCTAATTAATTAGCTATATTCATTCTATCTTGACTGGATTAAATAATTAATAAAATAAAAAGGAGTTGAAGTTTCTTAATAAACAATAGAAAATATATCAAGATTTTGAAATTACAAAGAAAAAATAAAAATATTAAGATCTTACAACCAGAAAGAAGTCAACTTATGAATTAATCATTCGATGAAACGAAAAATTTAGCCACTAATGGCTATATATATGGGGCGGTACTGTTTAAATTCGCGACCAGAAAGCATACGGTTGACCCAAAATTTTTTTAAAATTATTTTTATTATTTTTAAAAAATTAATTGTGTACATAAATATTTTACAATATATTATCGCATTGTTATATGTGTTTTTAATCATTCAGATATTTATTTTTACACATGAGAGGTGCTTTAAAAGTGTTTGATAAAATGCTTATGAAAGAAGTTGCGTCTTAGACCATCTTATTTGTTATTGTGTACATTCCTTTGTAAATCTATAGTGTATATATCTTTGTAAACAAATGATAGTCCAATATAAAATGATTACAGTTTGACTATAAACCTAATAATGTATGTTTGGTTGGGGGGTTATTGTCATTGGCCACTAGGAGTAATTTTTCGACCAGCAAAACATCGCTTCTCAGTGATAAGCCTAGGGTGAGATACACATTTATGAACATATTGCAACAATTCCAAATAGATGGTAAAACATTGGATGAACACATGTATGGATGATAAAAAAAATCACAAGAGGATAAATAAATTGTAAACAAATGCTACAAAAATATATAAAAGTTTATACATAGAGAAATAAATTACAAACAAATGATATACAAATCATAAATAAAAGATGAACAATAAATACTTAAAGTGACCTATTTTCTAGGTATGTTTATATTTCGATTTTTATTGACTCAAAATGATATTTTTACAGTAACCCCAAGGCTCATGTGAGTTAGTAATTAGCTTTTCTAGTTTAAGAGAGGTTGTGGGTTCAAACATCTCATATATGCAGTCATTTAAAACTTATGGTCAGAGCTTTACTTCTCGAAAGGGACTTACCCAACTCAAACGAGAATTAACCTAGATGTAGCTATGGCTTCAAGGTATTGTCCATAATTGGAAACCGTTTAGAACACCTTATAGTTAATTCAAAGTATTTTCACATTTAATCTTTATTAATGTGATCTATGTAATAAAAATCTTCCAATTTTTAGAAAACTATACATAATTTTTTTTATTAGATACATTAAATCAATTTTAAATCACCAATTTTTTTCTTTTTGTTTAATTTTTTGGAAAATGAACTGATGGATCTACAGAGCTCCGAGATCAAATGTTGTTGGTCACCATTTTAGATTTTGGTTTGTTATTATGCATACAACTAAGAATTCAATAGTACTCCAAAAATTGTGACTCATTACCATCTATTCTGGAGGCTTTGTATATATAATCTAGTGGTTTATTTTTTTGCCAAAAAAAGAAACAAGTCTCGCGGCAAAACTTCCCACCTTTCCGTTTTAAAAAGTATTAATGAAATTGTCACTTTATTTCAATTTGAATAAAAAATAACTATTAAAAAGGCCACTTATTTATGTATTGTTAACTTTTGTTTAAAATTAGTTCACTATCTATTACACATTGTTTCATTATTTAAAATTGTTTATAATTTGTTTAAAATTGTTTATAATGTAATAACAGTGTTTGTTATATGTTTAAAATTGTGTAGTATTTTTATTTATATTTATTTGCTATTTATTTCAATTTACTAATGTTTGTAATTTACTTATATTCTATTTAGACCTAATTAGCTTGTCGGGGAGAAATTTTTAATCACTGGAAAATTCTCTGCCAATGACATCAAACTCTTCGTAATAAGCATAATTCAATGTTGATTCCAAATATACAATTAGTTTCACTAGGTATTGCCCAAACTCATCAAAAGTCAGTTATTTGGAATTAGGTTCTTTTATATAGAGTTATGGGAAAGATTGGGGCGGTGTCTTGCTAGTGCGAGAATCTCGCGACCTATGACTCAGATTTGGACTTTACCTAAACCTGACCTGGCTTAAAGTGATATGAGCTTGGACTCATCGGCAGAGACCTAGCCACGTATGGGCCATGTAGGGCGTTGAGCCCATGCATTTTTAAAATATATGTAATTAGTAAAGAAGATAAAGTAAGTTCCACGTGTAGTGTAGTGGATAAAGCATATTATCTTAATCTCAAAGCTTTGAGTTTAGCTTGGATAATGACATTTTTACTCTTTTTTTGTGAAAATTATTATTGGGCTTTAGAAAATGGGCTCCTCCCACAAATCTTAGGCTACTTCCGTGCTCATTGGCAATCTGGGCTTCAGGCCCTGTTGGAGTTGACCAGAACCTCCCATGGGGTAGTCATAGTTTTTGGAATAAGTGATCCTACATATGTTCCCCACATGTCTAAATGCCTTGAAAAAAGTTAATATTTTGTGACCTTAATCTTCAAAAGACCCCTTCCCTCTCTACCTATATCTGATTAAGCAATTTGAGCTGAAGAGTTCCGCTAAGTGAAGTTCAAAATGCCAAGAAACCATCAACTGCTCACAACCGCGCAGTACCCATACCATGCTATGCGTGATTTGCTTTAGAAGTAGGGTTAGCTATGGTAATTTGGTGTCATTTTTTCTTCATAGAGAGCCGCACCCTTCTAGGCTATAAATTCGTTCATTTCCTTCCACCTCGCATGTCTCTACTTCTGATTCATAGTTTTCTTTTCTCACCTAGCCGCAACCTTTATTCCAATTACCTCTTTGCATCAACAGGTGGATAAAATTTACAGCCTAATGTTCTTATTCACATAATTAAATAAACCTGGTAACGCATTTGACATTAATTCTAGAGGGACAAGTGAAAACATCATTATGAAAATTGTCATTAAGCGATTTGGATAAAAACTTACGTAATTTTCATTTTTGTTAATTTCAAAGCAAAGTCTTATCTTAGAGCATCTCCAACCTTATTGTGGATTGGAGCTGACATGGCACTAGCAATAGAAAGTGTGAGAAGAAATGTGCACAAATATCTATGAACACACACCCATTTTAAAATTTTCATCTCCAATGCAACATCTTCTATTTTATTTTTTTCTTCTTTCTTAGAATTAAAATTTAATTTTTGACCAATCACTATACAACATTAAATGTAGACATTGTCAAGAAAGCTTTCTAGAAGTAGAAAGTGAACTTCACAATGTCAATTCCACATAAGCTTGACATTCTAAATGGACATTAGCATTGGAGAGCTTTTTTTAGAAAAATCTTCTATTTTGCTTATGTGTTATGTGCACAAGACCAATTTTATGTTGCATTGGAGATGCTCTTAGACTATTTAACAGACATTATTACCCCAAATAACTTCTAGAAGAAACTTAGTTTAGTTGTGCAGATTCATTGATCAATTCCATATTTTTGGTCCCCTTCCAGATTTAGGAATAAACCTGATTTAATTTTGTATATGAATGATACTGCGTACTTGACAATTAAATCACTTTGAAAACTTGGCGCAGAGATATAATTACTTAATTACTGTCTGTAATTAATTAAAACTGTTGATAAAGGCCTAGAGAAAGAAGCTCTGGCCAGTGGCCAATACACAGTGCTTATTACTATTAGAGCCAATAATTACATAAAAGGGCTTTTGTTTCTTTTTTTTTTTAAAACCTTCTGGTGGTCATTTTGGATTTTGCCCCAAAATTTTAGAATGAATCCAAAACAACCCCAATCCCTGCTAACTGCAACTACCATTCAAACCGTTATTAACTACCATTCCTCCTCAGAAGAGAAAACAACGATTCCACAAACAAGTTAAACCTGAGTCATGACTCATGAACCATCTAAAGGTTCTCTTCTCTCTTTCATTTCTTTCATTGTCCTCCTGTGGAACAATCAGGCAGACCTACAAACCCAAATCGCCCGATTTACCTCCACTGGTTCAGTCCGAGGTCACTTACGATGTTTAATGGCAAGATCAACCTTCCCAACAAAGCTCGCCGTATCTTTCCAGACCGGCTTGGGAGCGTTGTCTCGGGACTCGACGATGTGGATGATGAAATTAGAAGGTCCGACCCTGTTTTTGAGTCCGGAGAGGAGCTTGGGATTATCCTGCCCAATGGGGCCTCGTTCAGTGAGGAAAGTGATTACCAATTCCAGCATGAAGGCAATGAGAAAATAAACAAAGATGATTTTAGGGTTCGAAAAAGATCCGAAAAGGATGGAGCGGGTCAGGTCATCGCGGCGGATGAGAAAAGATCTGACCTTGAGTATGAGGTCAGTATATATATATGAAAAAGATTTGATCTTTTCCAATGTAGTTATGTTAAATTTGGTAGTAGATTTCAATGTTTGAGTATATATGATGTGTGTGTCCAAGAAATTTAGCTTTTTCTTTTAGATGTAATAGAGTGTTTTGTGTTTTCTGGTCAGCTTTCTCAAAAGGAGATAAATTTAGAAAAATTGCAGAGAATGGCAACCACAGGTCTCCCTGAAGGAGGAGGTTTGAGGGCAACAATTTGGAAGGTACACTCTTATATTACAGTTTGTAGTGTGTTCTACTTGTGAACTTTATATGCAAGTAATAATGGCAATTTTACTTCCATGTCCTGAATTGAGATAAGGCCTTAAAACCAAATAGTCCAAAATTTTTATATTGTGGTTACAACATTTGGTAGAACAATGGCGAGACTCAAAGGAATATGTTTCACAAGTAGCTTCTGATATTTCAAGTTTCTTGTTATAGAACATACAAGCTAAAAATAAATTAGTTTGAATCTCAAACTAGTTGTTATGAGTGTATCCGGAAAAACTTACACTTTGAAATGTTGACAGCTTCTTTTGGGTTATTTACCTCCTTCACGCGACTCGTGGGAAAAGGAGCTAGCTGATAATAGACAAAAGTATGCCAAGCTAAAAGAGGAGCTTCTGTTGAGTCCTGTGAGTTTCTGATTACTTTAATAACTCTTGCACTTCTTATGCCAACCAATTATTCGAATTTTGTGCCTTAATTGTTACCTTTAACCGAAATCTTATATCTAGACAGTCTGAGCTCATTAGGGAAGATGATGGTGATTGCAAGTCTGATGAAATTAACTCTGATTGTGATGTTGCTGGACCACTTAAGCGACAAGGAATTTCGCATGAAGATCACCCTTTGAGTGCTGTTAAGGCTAGTCCGTGGCATCAGTACTTCCAGGTAAAACACTTCTGTTCATTCTCTTCTCCATGTATTTTAGCTGAAGCCATTACTCATATCAGGTGAACACTTTGTTTATAGCATACAGAGATAGCGGATCAGATTGACCGTGATTTGCAGCGAACTCACCCAAATATGAAATTTTTCACTGGGGACTCATCCTTTAGTAGAAAAAACAGGGTAAATCTTGATATGTTCCCTCATTTACTCATTCTTTAGTTTCCTTGATTTCAGCTTCTTTGTGTTTTATTTTACTGCAGAATGCAATGAAGAATATTCTTCTCCTATTTGCAAAACTAAATCCTGCTATTGGCTATGTCCAAGGCATGAATGAGGTGTTGGCACCCTTGTTCTATGTATTCAGTACTGATAGCAATGAAGACAATGCTGTAAGACTTTTGTTTTTTTGAAAACGCTTGATATGTCTAAGAATTTATATAGATAAATAGATAGACAAGCAACAAAACTGTAATTGATTTCTCCATTCTGTCTTTTAATCCTACTCCTGCAGGCAAATGCAGAAGCAGACAGTTTTTCATGTTTTGTTCGATTGTTAAGTGACTTAGTGGATCACTTTTGTCAACAGTTGGACAATAGTCCGGTCGGAATCCTGTCAACCCTTTCCCGGTTAACAGATTTACTAAAACATAATGATGAAGAATTATGGCGGCATCTTGAATTCACTACCAAGGTAAATTCGATTGATTAATTCATGTAAATTCGAGTAATTTAGTGCAAGTCATCATATTTGCGGGGAACTAATATTAGTGTTGATCATGGAATTTCAGGTTAAGCCGCAATTCTATGCATTCAGGTGGATCACATTATTACTTACTCAGGAGTTCAATTTCCAATCCATCTTTCGAATTTGGGATTCTATTCTGAGTAGCCCTTCTGGAGTACAGGTCTCTCTCTCTCTCTCATTCTCGCATTCGCACACTTGAAATTGTAATCTTGAGTGTAAATGGAATTATACATATTTTGCAGGATATGGTTTTGCGAATCTGTTGCGCAATGTTGGTATGTGTAAAAAGCAGACTATTAAATGGGGATTTTGAAGCCAACATGAGGCTTTTGCTGCATTATCCTGAAATGAGCATAGAACACATTCTACAGGTAGCAAAGGATCTTAGTCCTCATGATGCTTCCTGCTATCCCTTGTCTACTATGTAAATCAACTTCACTTCATTTCTGCCTTCAACTATGTGTGTAATGATTTGAGGGAATAGCCTGATTACATTAGTGTCCTGTATTTTGCAATATTAAACTTTTTTATCCCTCAATTTTTTTAATACTCGAACTCTTCTATGTTTACCAACTTGCATTATTTTGTCATTCTGTCAAACTTTCCATCCACTCCCCGTTAAACCCTCAAACCTATTTTTGCCCATAAATATCTCTCTCCCACTCTCTTCTTCTTCTTCTTCTTCTCTCTGTTCCTCTTCGTTTTCTCTCTCTGCAAATCCACTCAGCTTCTGCCTTTGCTGTCGCAGAGTTTCAAGATTCATTAACTGGATTAAAAATCAATCCTAGGTCCAAAAAACAGAACCTACCAGCTTAAAAGCAAAACTGAACTCTGGTTTTCAAGCATGAAAATTGGGTGCTAGTTGAAAGCAATCTCAAAATCAGAACAAGAACTGAATCCAAAGTAGTGGCTAGAACTTTCAGAAACAAGAACCCACATTAAAACCTTTAAAGAATTAGTCTTAGAACAAAATGAGGAAACAACATTGAAACAATTGAAGAGCTCAATTTTGAATGTAAATGACTTGAGTTTTGAAATCAAAACTGATCCTTGATTATAAAAGTTGACACTTGAAAATCAACCTTGATTTAAAAAAACCGATGCTTGCCTAAACCATAATTCATTGGAGCAGCTTCCTTAAAGCTTTGAAGACACAGACGGACGGAAATCGGAACGTGATGGACCCTCGACCTTCGAACGACGAACGAAGAACATATGACGGCAACGGCGTTCGAACTTGAAAGATAGAGCTTCGAGTAATTCAAATTGAACGGTTTCTAAAATTCAGGTTCAAAACCAAGGTCTTATTTCGACCTAACTTCCGTAATATAATATTATTTGCAAAATTAAATTCTACAAATATCAATTGGTTCTAATAACCTGTTTCGTTAGTTAGTTTTTGACGATCTGGCGAGCTGGAAATTAATATTAAGCAATGGTTGTTAATATATATACAACAACAACATCCGAGTCTTAGTCTCAAACAAATTGGGGACGACTTTATGTATTCTCTATACATTAAACTCTTTAAATATAACCACATATATTTTACGTCTCTATTCAAGTCTGTTATGAATCAAATCCACATTGATATCTAAGACTCGTAAATAGTCTTAGGTCTCTTTCGAACCCTCTTGGCCCCCTCGACTATCAAGTTCTCACACTTACAAACTGCCGCATGAGTAGGCTTTTGTAAAACATGTCCACACCATTGGAGTTTATCTTTTCTCACTTTATCACTAACTTCCATGACGTGAATTTTCTCTCAATATGAGTATTCGTAATTTTGTACAACCTTGAATGGCAACACATGCATTTTAACATTCTCATTTCTGCCACATTCATTTTATAGAGATGTTGCCCCGTTAGTGCCACATATTCACTTCCATAAAGCATTGCTAGCCGTACAATTGTCCGATAAAATTTTTCTTTCATCTTAAGGAATATTTTCTTATCACATAGAACTTCTGATTTCCACTTCATCTACCCAACTAGTATTCTATGTGTGACGTACGTCCTTCATACTGAAACACAGAATCCAAATATTTAAATTATTTGAATCTAGAGACCAATATTCCATCCAAATTAAACTCTTACTTCTTCCTTAAATTGAACTCACAATACATATATTCCGTTTTGCTCCAGCTTAACTTAAAACTCTGATTCTCAAGAGTTTTCCTCCGCACCTCAAGAGTTGTTAATATATAAGAATAATAAATTCTACGTACTTTTACTTTATAAAACTATAAAATTGCAGTCAATACCAAAATATTATCAACTTGCTATTTCTTTCCATGAATCACAACTTCAAGCTTAAATATATTATAAATTTTTCATCAATCTGTTATAAGCAGCCAGAAAAAAATAAAAATAAAAAAGGTGAAGTGTTTACCGCTCTTTTTTTCATCAAAAATAATATAATGTTGTTATGACATAAAAAGCAGACTTTATTAAGATAAAACAAGAACAAGTGCGTGCAGAAAAAATATGTAGTATGTATATAAATATAAATTAGTTGACCTGCTCCCAAATCTAATCACTATACTGCAAAACAATTCGCTTCCGAAGACTCATCTGTTATTTAAAATCCCTTCTTTTACTTCCATTTTTCCAAGAAATACAAATGATTATTTTATACTACAACCAATCCATTAGCCATGTTTCTTCTATATACTATGGGTCCTGATTGTATGTATCTTGACAGACATATTTAAGATTTCGAAAATAATTAGATTAGCTAATTAAGGTTGGTGGTGTTGTCAGGGGAGAATGGCTTCTGTACTGCTTCATGGTAAACTCCATATTACTATCTTTGAGATGGATAGGCTTTCTGGTTTTAGTTGCTGCAACTTCTTTTGCAAAGTACGTTTTTCTTTCATGTTATATAAGTAGTTTCGTTCTCTTTATTTCTTTTTACAGTTCTTTTAATCTTAACTTAATGGATTTTACATTAACTTGTTGCTGTATGAAGACCTACCTATGTACCATGTAATCTTTGCTTTTCTAGTTCATATATTAAAACTCAACAAACTTTGATTTTTTTTTTCAATATTTTTACTTTTAGTTAGTATTTCGTTTCATATTAATTTCAAAAAGATAATTGATATTATTCTAATACAAACTTTAAATTGTTTAGCAAATTTGTTTTAAAATTTTCAGATATTAAACAATTGAATTTACTTCAAATTTAAGCTCAACAATTCTTCAATCTCAAACGTTTTTGTAGTTCATCCATTTTATTAGACTGTAAATCAGTCAAGCTGCTTATAAACTACTAAGAGTTTGACTCGATTAAAGCCATTCAAAAAGTGATTGAATCGGCTCGGTAACTCAGATTTAAAATTCATTGACAGGCTTGTTATTTTTCTCAAAATATGTATTAAATCAATATTTTTATTGAAATTTTCACATATATTGTAATATAATGACTAATTAATACTTAAATAACAACTTGTATCCAAATATGCATCCATAATCTATTTCTCTCATTTAGAATTTTATACATAACGAGTTGCTCACAAGCTACTCGATAAAAGCTTATTCAAGAGCAACTCGAAAAGTGAACAAACTGAGCTTGAACTTGTCAGTACTCGGCTCAACTTAGCTCGTTTACATCCCACCTACGTTTTGTTGTTGTGTGTATATGTGTATATATAACATTTTTTGAAAAGTAGCAAATCATTTGAATCATCTTTCTTGCAGATACTTGAAACTATTGAGGAGATTGTTGCATGTCGGGAAATTACACCTAAAGTATACACTACGATAGATTTAGAAGAGGCAGCAATTGGCCGAACTAGATACTTCGAATGTGCACATTCTAATCCACAATGGGATGAATCTTTCCACATTTACTGTGCCCATATGGCTTCCAATATTACTTTCTCTATCAAAATTAAAGATCCAATCGGATCTCGATTGATCGGAAGGGCCCATTTACCTGCTGTGCAACTTTTACATGGAGAAGCTATAAACACTTGGCTTAGAATCTTGAATCAAGATAACCAGACTATAAGATCAAAGATTCATGTCAAAGTACAATTTTTTGATGCCACTAAAGGAAGTCATTGGTCTAAAGGAATTGTCAGCCCTAATTTTGTAGGTGTACCCTACACTTTCTTTCCTCAGAGAAATGGTTGTAGGGTTACCCTTTATCAAGATTCTCATGTTCTTGATAATTTTGCCCCCAAGATTCCTCTTGCTGGTAGCAAGAACTACGAACCTCATCGATGCTGGGAAGATATTTTCGACTCAATTTCTAATGCGAAACATTTCATCTACATTACAGGATGGTCTGTATATGTCAAAATCAAACTAGTAAGAGATCCAAAAAGGCCAAAAGCTGGAGAAGATTTAATTCTTGGAGAACTACTAAAGAAAAAAGCTGAAGAAGGTGTTAGGGTCTTAATGCTTGTTTGGGATGATGAAACCTCTTTGAAGTTATTAAAGAAAGATGGAGTAATGGCTACACATGATGAAGACACTAGAAGTTATTTCCATAACACAAAAGTTAATTGTGTTTTGTGCCCAAGAAAACCTGAGAATTGGAATAATGTCATTAAAGATATCGAAATTTCAACAATTTTCACTCATCATCAGAAGTCATTAGTAGTAGATAGTGAAATGGAAAATGGGGAATCAGAAAAAAGAAGAATTGTAAGTTTAATTGGGGGAATTGATCTTTGTGATGGTAGATATGATAATCAGAATCATTCTTTGTTCAGGACTTTAAATTCTGTTCATAAGAGTGATTTTCATCAACACTGTATCGCACACGCTAAGCTAGCGAAAGGCGGTCCAAGACAGCCTTGGCATGACCTACATTGCAAGATTGAAGGAGCTGCTGCTTGGGATGTTTTGTTCAATTTTGAACAAAGATGGAAAAAGCAAGGTGATGACAAAGATTTGCTTGTTCCTGTTCAAAAACTAAAAGACATGTTTACAGAACCATTGCCTGTAATTTCGCCGGAGAATCTAGAAAGCTGGAATGTTCAGGTTTTTAGGTCTATTGATGGTGGAGCTGCTTTCGGTTTTCCTGAAGATCCTGAAATTGCAAGAAATGCTGGTCTTATTAATTGGAAGGATAATATAGTTGATAGAAGCATTCAGGATGCTTACATTAATGCGATACGCCGAGCAAGGAATTTTATTTATATTGAAAATCAGTATTTTATTGGGAGCTCATTTAGCTGGCAGAAATCAAATGATATACATATTGAAGAAATTGGTGCTTTAAATCTTATACCAAAGGAATTGTCTTTAAAGATTGTAAGTAAAATCGAAGCTGGAGAACGATTTTGTGTTTATATTGTTATTCCAATGTGGCCTGAAGGTGTACCAGAAAGTGGTTCTGTCCAAGCAATACTGAACTGGCAAAATAGGACAATGGAAATGATGTATAGTGACATAGCTGAAGCTCTCAAAGATAAAGGCCTTGACTCAAATCCTAAGGATTATTTGTCCTTCTTTTGCCTCGGAAATCGCGAGACGAAGAAAATGGGTGAATATGAACCTTCTCAAGAACCTGAACATGGTTCAAATTATAGCAAAGCTCAAGAAGCTAGAAGGTTCATGATCTATGTTCATGCCAAGATGATGATAGGTAAAATTATCTAAGAGAAAATTATGATTTCATCATTTAGTTTTGGCCAATATTATGATTTATACTTTCAATTTTTACAAAATTACTATGAGGTTGCTATAGTTTGGCTGCGTTAGAACTATTAAGTCATTCTGTCAATTTTTGGGTATGTTTATGGAATATTACATTAATAAATTAACAGAATGACCTATTAGTTCAACAGGTACTAAAGTATAGTGATTTTATAGCAATTATGCACAAATCTGGTAATAAAATAGTAATATAGATCAAACATCAATCATCTACTTCAATTAGAATTTCAAACTTAACTATATGTAAATATTTTTCTTTTGCAGTTGATGATGAATACATAATTATGGGATCAGCAAACATTAATCAAAGATCAATGGATGGTGCAAGGGACACAGAGATAGCAATGGGAGCATACCAACCACACCACTTGGCCACTAATGGAGCCAAGGGTCAAGTTCATGGGTTCAGAATGTCATTGTGGTATGAGCATTTAGGCATGATTGATGAGTCCTTTAGCCAACCTGAGACCTTAGAATGTGTTAGAAAGGTTAACCACATTGCTGGTAATTATTGGAACCTCTACACTTCAGAGAACTTGGCAAGTGACTTACCAGGCCAGTTGCTTACTTATCCCATTGGAGTTAAGAATAAAGGAGATATTATAGAGATTCCTGGAGACGAATTTTTTCCTGATACTAAGGCTCATGTTTTGGGCTCCAAAAGTGAATTGCTTCCATCAATTCTCACTACTTAATTAATTTTATACCAGCTTGTATTTCTATTTATATAAATAAGTTGTTAATGTATGTTAAAAATAATAATTATAAGTTGTTAATGTAGTCTAATTTGTTTTGAAATAACACTTTTAACATATTTTAAAATTCACTTTTGCATTCCTCTTTCTAGCACCATCTATAATTCCCTTTTACACTTTTTATGCTTAAAAAGGATTAAATTTACTTTACTTGATGAATTGAATTAGACAATAAATAATTCAAAGATTAGAGTTAGGATCTGTAGAATGTGGGAGAGTTTGAACAAAAAAAGAAATGAATTAATAAGTTTATATGTCATTCTTATTGAGGAAAAGGTATTAAAACTATACGATTCATATTATTTTTATGTGAAGCAAGTTTATTGCAATTCATTATATTGCATAGATTTATTTCATCTAATTTTAAGGTACTGACATGCACGTTGTCTTTTTAAAAAAATTAGTTATCAAATTCAAGACTTTACTGGATGAAGTTGCATTTATGAAATTAAAAAAAAAAAAAAAAAATTCAAACTCGTTAAATCAATAATGTTTTGAGGTTTTGCTCCCTCTCTTCATGAGGGTTTATTGTTCTTTAATGAATTTAGTGTTTCTTTTGTTGAAAAGTTGTTGTGTTTTGTACATGGAGAGTTATTTTGCTTGTTAGAAAAGAGTTCAAATCGAAATACAAATCTTTTTTTCAGTGAGAGATCTGAATACGATTTTATTCGTCTGGCAGGACCCATTAGAAAACCAATTTGGAGTTGAACAGTGGCTGAATATTGCCACCGAGTGGAGCATATGGAAGCAAGGAAAACATGGGCTTTATCAACTTTATCAGATCCTTAATTTCTTTGTTAGATTTTTTAGGGTAAATTTAATCTAAAGTACCTGAACTTTAGGGGTTCTTACATGATCGTACCTAAACTTTATTTTTTCGTATGAAAATACCTGAACTTGCAAACAATTTGCAAAGAATTGTTTTTAGCCGGTAACCAACCTCTAACCGGTTGCAAGCTGACGTGGCGTCTGACATAATCATTGCACTGAGTTTTACCTCTCTCCTCTCTCTTGCCCAACCATTTCATTTGCTCCACATCATCAAATGGCTATATTTGCAAAACAGCCACAAATGTTCATCAACATCGAGCTCCATTACCGCTCAACGCCGGAGACCGCCACAGCCGCCTCGCCGGACCTCCGCACGGTAGTAGTGCAAGACGTGCCCCGCAGCGACATCGCTTGACTAGGATCGCGTCCAGTTAGCATCTTGAGTCTTTTGACCTTTCAGCTAATATCCTCTCCACCGACTTCATCGTTTTCATCATCCACAAAACGCAAACATGCATTTTCCACCCTCTTTGTTTAATATGAGAAAATAAATTGCTGTGTTTGCTTTTGATTTTTAGTTTCAATCGTTTTCCGCCACCATCGTCCACAAAACGTCAACTTTCAGGTCAATTTATTT
>CATIWJ010140820.1:0-18161 GCA_949640765.1 Croton laevigatus | reverse complement strand
GTTATTTAAAACTATAGTTGAAACACTTGTTGTATCGTGCTAGGAAGGGAGCATTTTTTTACATAAAAAAGACAAGAAGTGAGACAAAAAGGAAACGTTGATTAAACGGTTTCAGCAAATCACAAGATCCAATAAAAAGGTCTACTCTTCATACCAAGAAAAAAGCTGGTGTTTACGTGTCGGTGAGTGACTTCATAATCATACTCTTTTTTTTTTTTTTTTGATTACATCTTAATCCACATGACTCATGCTTATCTTATTAATTCTAGTTCTAATTGATCTTATTAATTAATAAACCATAATTCTACCCACTGGTTTAGGTCATTGAATGAATAAAAAAAACTTGAAAAATTTTATTTGTATATAGCAAAAATGATGATTTCAAATCCCCACCAAAATACTTTTGATGTAAGCATATAGTGCCTCAGGAAGAGGGAAAGTAAATTATAGTATAAAATATCATTAGTTTAGTACAATCCATGAGTTAAACTTGTCGACGACCATGAGTATGACCAAGCTCATGAGCTTATTATGCTTAATTCGAATTCAATTATGAAAATATTTTGTTAAAAATTTTCATATAATACAAAAAATAATATACACAATAAACAAAATCAATATCTATGACTATATGAAGATGGTACAATTTATGTTCATTCTATTGTAATTAAGTCTAAATTAAGGCAAAGTCGATTTTTAAATATATATGTAATCCAAAAAAAATCATAGTTCAAAGCTGTCAACTTTTAATATCATAATTAAGAGTTAATGTGGAGTGTAACTGATATGTCAAATGAAATAGAAAGTGTGAATGTCCGAATGTTTGTTTGTGGAGGTTCATCTTAAAAAATTTATCTTTAATACATCATCTATATTCTTTATTTATTTTTTATATTTTCTCGAGCTTATAATTTAATTTTTAATTAATCATCTAATAGTAATAGTATTAATATAGACATTATCTAAGAGACCATCTAAAAATATAAAACTATTGACACGTCAATTTAGATAAATGTTTGAGCTTTCTTTTTTTTGATGTGGTAATTAAATCCGAAAAAATTCGAGTTTCACTCTTGCATTATAGATGCTTGTAAGGAGATAGGGTAGGATTAGCTTTGCTTTTACAATAGAGACATGGGATAGATTAGCCAATTAATTTACACAAAATTTAGGCATTATGTAATTCAATTGAGTAAGCAAACTATTTAGCATGAATTAATTTAATACTTAATTATTTAGCATACAATAATATAGTATTGAAATAAAGTTTAGATATTTAAATAGTATTTTATAAAAATTTAGATTATTAACTAAAATTATAACTTTTAATATTTTATAAATAATTATTAAAATAACCATTTTTTTTTGACGAAAACCAATATTTTTTTTGGGAAAAGAAATAGTTAATAACTAATTAAACGGTTGAATGTGTTCAAATAACTAATTTTGTCGAACATATTATGTAAAATTAAAGTTAAAATTAAGTTTCTAAATTAAAAAATCATGTAGATTCTCTTTGAAAAAATCATATATATATTCGTTTATGCTAAAATAAAATCACAAAACTAACACTAAAATTCCAAAGAAAATGAGAAAAGAGAAGCGGAAAAAGTGGGAAAAATAGTTAAAACGGTAAGAGAAATGGTCAAAATAAAAGCAAAGAGTGAAAGAAAACAGCCCATTCAACGAAACGCCGCAACACATGCGACGTTTCTCATTGTTTTCCTTACGTTAGCCACACGTGAATCTTTTATTATTATATTATTGTTTTTATTATAAAAAATTACTATATATAAATTTAGGATTTCGTATGCAATGTTTACTAATTTAGTCCCTACTTTTTACATAATTACTCTTAGATTTATGTAATTTGCGATTAGATTTTTTCATTTTAAAAAACTAATTAATAGGTCCTTTAATTTTCATATTATTTAACTCTTGGGTCCTTCCTCTTAATTTCCATTCGTTCCACCCCGTTAAATATAATTAAAAAGACTAACAAGTTCTTTATATTATATTTATTTTAGGTCTTTGATTGTTAAAAAAAATATATTATCAGGTATTAATTTTTTTATGTATATTTAATTTTAACATTATTTTAAAAGAAATTTAATTTTAACAAATAATAATAATAACAATAAAATAAAAAAAATAACATTTAATCACAATTAAATCGATCACAGCACAGTACTCATAAAATCCTTATATATCATTATTATTATTATGAAAAAAAAAAATCTTTCAAACCCATCTTCTCCATCAACAAACCACCACTACAACCACATCAAAACGAAAACCACCATTATAATAAATAGATTCCTCTCTCTCTCTCTCTCTCTCCCCTCTCCTTATTCTCTCCCTCTTTTTTTTTTTTCTCTTTCCTCCATGGCCGAATTTTCGTTTCTCTTTCCTCCATGACTGAAGAAGACAACCGGCCACCACCGCTCCTTCGCTTGATGGTATAACGGCTCAAAACATGAAGGACCTACTAATTACTTTTCCAAAATGAAGGACCTAATCGCAGATAACATGAAACCTTAGGGACCTAAAAGTAATTATTTTTTATGTTTAAATTCTTAACCTTTGACACGATTACATTATATTATATAGTCACTCCATCTATGTTAAAAAAAAAAATAGTCACTCCATCAAATTTTTTAGAAATATTCTCAAAATATTTAGATTATTGAGATATTCTTGAAGATTCTGACAAAATATTTCAAAAATATTACTAAAAATAGACAGAATGACAATATAGTGTGTAATAGTCCTTAAAGTTCAGAAATTTTTTTAATAATTATGTCAAACTCCAATAACTAAATAGTAATATTGACTAAATATCAGAAATCAATTAATAATTTTTTTAGCATAATTAAAAACACATGCATCCATCCAGATATAAATAGTGTAGGGGTGTTCAAATCGGATAATCCGATCCGATCCGAAATTTCAGATATCCGAAAAATCGGATTGGGAAAAATACCGATCCGAAAAAATCGGATATCCAGATATCCGATTTTAATTATTTTTTATTTTTTTATTACTTTTTTTAAATTAAAAATCGGATATCCGATCCGAATTATCCAAATAACCGATCCGAAATTTTTCATTTTTTTCTTATTTTTTTAAATTAAAAATTGGATTGGATATCCGAAATTTAAAAATTTCCGATTCGAATCCGATCCGAAAATTTTTGGATATCCGATTCAAAATATCTGAAACTTTCGGATCGGATATCATATTTTTCAGATCGGATCAGGCAGATCGCGGATCGGATTATTTTGAACAGCCTTAAAATAGTGGATTTGAACTGAGCCCGTTAGAACAGAAGGGCAAATGTCTTACTAACTCTGTTGGGTCACAACCACATATGAAGTAATAAGTTACCCATTATTATAATATTATTATTAATTATAACCTCTTTCTTTCTTGGATATTGATTCATTACTTGCCGCTCCAAACCAATTTAATTCATACAACACAAGGTTCCAACTTCAACCCAGTTTGTGAGTATTAAGCTAAATTTTCTGATATAATTTTTTTAGTAAAGATGTTAAATTCATAAACATCTACATAAAAGTTTAAAAATTTGAATTTGAATAGTTGAACCAAAAATAAACAACATTAAAAAATTGAGGGTATAAGTAAAAGAAAAAATGTATAACTAAAGCACTTGATTTATTATTCAAACTATTCAAATATGAGAGATTATTATGTAATATCTGCTAACAATTGTTGCTACTTAATGGTTGATAAAAATTTGTTGATTCTTTTGAAGGAAGTTTGTTAATTACATTTGCATGAATCAACCAAAATGAAAGTTCGAAGGACGATTTGTAAATCAAATGAAAGTTCGAAAGACAATCGACAGTTCCAATTTCAATTCTAGTTCGAAAACGGTTCCAATTTCAGTTCTAGTTCGAAAATGATTCAAAATTTGAGGGTTTAAGACCATTCAAATATCCATCGAGTTGGTTTAAAGTCATAGCGGTTTAAACAAATCACCTCTCTAAGAAAGTCTCTAGTTTCTATCCAAAACATTTAATATCATTATGTGGTTTTCTTTTTGGGTTTTTTTTTTATAAAGTATTTCTTTTTGGCTTTATTTTATTTTTATTACCTAATAAATTGACCAACCCCCTACCCTACTCTATTCTAATTACACCTCACGTGCGGCGGATTAGGTTTTAGGTTTTGTTTTTTTTGTAGTATGTAATAATGTATCTAATTAGGTTAAGGGAATATGTGTTTTCTGTTTCCATTCCTTCGTCTTCGTCTTCTTCTTCTTGCTTTCCAGCTATGGTTTCTCTTTCTTTTTTATTCATTAAAAAAACAAAAACCCATTAAAAAAATATTAATATTACACAAATCTATTGACTTTATCTTTGACAATTCTGTTTTACAAATCCCTATGTTTCTTTTTTTTTTACAATATTTTCTTTTGTTAATTTGTAATATTAGTACTATTTTTTATTTATTTATCCCAAATCTTACGGCACCAGGTTGGGACATTTATTTTTTTTTTATAATTTTATAATAACATAAAGTCACAAAAAAATTATAAATAGTCACTAGTTTTGTGGAAGCAAACTGTTTTGTCCCTTAATTTTAAGTATAAATTATTTTATCGGTATATTTTGATTCAGTTAGACTAATTTTTATGATCCTGATAAAATAATTATCTTTACTAAATTTATAGGTTATTATTTATTTTATTTTAAACCGTGAAAACTCAATAATCTCGTAGGTTTAAAATCAAAATAAAATTAGAAGTATAAAATATATAAACGTAAAATTTTAGAAGACTTTGGAGAATTGGAGAATCGAAAACCACTTGCTTTAGTAGGATTATACTTAAGCCGCCTTGATTCTTGAAATATTTGTAAGTTTTTTCACTCATGATCCTCATATTAGGTTTTCAACAAATTATGTATAAAAAATAATAATAATAATTACAGCAACAATTTAACTCAAGTTTATATATAGATTATAAAAGGGAGTCTTGACTTGACATAATAATAAAGTTGTCACATTATAATCAGCTTTTACAAATAAATAAATAAATAAATAAATACAGGACAAGAT
The DNA here is from genome assembly GCA_949640765.1 of Croton laevigatus. Taxonomy (NCBI): domain Eukaryota; kingdom Viridiplantae; phylum Streptophyta; class Magnoliopsida; order Malpighiales; family Euphorbiaceae; genus Croton; species Croton laevigatus. The sequence goes on along the minus strand of CATIWJ010140820.1, from coordinate 13,076 downwards.
TGCTACATATACCTTCAGATGCGGCCATTTCCCATATCATATATAATCGTGAGATGCTTTGTGCACTATACTGCCTTTTATATTTAGATTATATAAATAAATATTTTTAAAATTCTCACAAAATTTTGTAATATATATAAATAATTTGAGAAAATTAATTATCATATCATGTGCACATGCGGGTGACTTGTGCCTACGCCACACAAGATAAAAAAAAAATCTATTTAATCAATTTTATATTTTTTAGTACTAAAAGTTTTATAAATAAACAAATGTCAAAAGCCTATTAGTTCTATTGTTGTGTGAAACACCAAAAATTTGAAAAAATTCATGACTAAACATAGTATTATTAATTAGTCAAACTAAACCTTTTGTTTTTATTAATCTTTGATTAGACCTTTAACCACCTTTTTTAAAAATTTAGTCATACACGAAATAACCTATTCTTGTTTTAATTTAAACATCAATCAATCAATTTTATTTTCTATTTGCTATAAATTTTATTGTGTCTTTAATAAAAACATTTACTTATTATTTATTAATTTTTTCGCTTATTGACATTTGAGAGAATGATTCCAAATTTCCCCACCAAAATTTGGTCAAGAGAACAACTCATCTGACTTTGGTTTTTAGTATGTTTTTCTTTTTCCTTCTTTGGTTAGCAAATTTTTAATTGTGTTTTGGACTTATTTAACAAATAGTTAATTGGGATTTCAATGAGTCATTTTTGTAATTCTAATTAAATTGTAAATTTTCAACTTAAATTATTGTAATTAGTTTGTCTTTTTTAATTTACTTAACAATATTTCCGCTCTTTATGATGAAAAATATTTATAAAGTCGGAAAAACCCTTTTTTTATAAATTTGGATTCTCACTCAAAATTTTTTTAAATTTAAATTCAATTGCATTATCAAAACTTGAATTCGAAATTTTTATTAAGTTAAAACAGTCTCTTATAAGATTAAGTTAAAAACAATATCTTTTAATATTTTTTTTAACATAATTATAAACACGCACCCTGAATGTGTTCGGATAGAAGGATTTAAATTCAGTCTATTAAAATTCGATGGCAAATGTTTTACCACTTTACTGGTCCCCATCCACTATCTTATAATTGACACCTATACGCCCAACGAATTATGGTATCAAAGTTTCAAAAGTATATATAAATATGTAGTTGAAATGTTGATTTTGCATTTGCATTTATGTCTAAAGGGAACTTCTTTTACCAAAAGTCTTTCAATTATACATCCCAAAAACCATAAAAGAAAAGAAAAGAAAAGGAAAAGAAAAACCCTTTGTCATAAGGACTGTCCTACATTCGTAGGACTTGCCTAACAATAAAAGGTGCCTAAAGAAATAATACCAACAAGGCCTTAGAAATCAAAATAGTATATTCCTCCTTCCAAAATTGAAAAGAAGCGAACTTTAGCTTAGAAATTTAAAATTTTTCCAAAATTTGGATCAGAGTCGAGATCAAATGTCAGCTCTAAGAACACGAAAGGATTCGATCAGCCAACTGTACAATTTCGATACCAAATTTTTATTTCTTGTTCTATAATCCTAAATTATCACTGCTTGAATCCGTTAGAATTGTCAATCTCCTTGCTGTTTTTACGAATTCGCTGCAAGAAAACAATCAAACTCACATAAGAAATTTGCAAAAATTAGTAGTATTATTTTTGCAGTAAATGTTGCAAAACCAAAAAAACAAAAAAGGCACCTGAATTGTTCATCTCCAATGTGTTTGACAGTTCCTGTAACGTCACGGTAAAGCACATTATTCGGAGTCTCTGAATTTTCGATCCCGAACATTTCAGCAAGTTTCCGGTACAATTCGTCATAAGATTTTAGTAATGAAAGGTCAAGTGTTCGACCGACATCCTCAGATTCCATGAAAACTTTACAGATTCCGGTCTCTAATGACTCGTCAGAGAAATTCGTACTTGTAATCTTATCTAAATTCCCTTCAGACGAACTATTCCCGGTGAGCACTGGCGACACAGCATCGCCAGAGCAGCTAAGAGAGATTTGCTGCTCGGTAAGTATTGGTTGACCAAACAGTACAAGGTGAGGTGTTTTGGTTTTTGCTTCATTCGGTGGTTTCTTTTGGCACATCAGAACCGGACCATTATTTGACATTCTAGCTGCGGTGGCAACCGCGTGTCTCCCATCAAGTAGTAGCGCTGGCTGTGGGAAACCAATTAGACCTGTCTGCAGTTTATTATTGAAATGGAGATCAGATAATGATAGACCGTAATGAGCATGCCTGGCTCCCTGCATGCCAGCAGGAGAAGTGGTGGTGCTGTCCGGTATACAACCGAAGGGGTTGCTTGGCCCAAGGAGGTGGTGGTTGCCGGAAAAGGTACTTGGGATTGGAAATTGTCCGTTGAGTGGGAAATCAGGCAACCTTAGCTTCTTCCGCGGCGGCGAGAAGGGAGATAAATGAATGGCGGGCATGTTCGATACTAATTCGACCAGCCACGGGCTTACGCGCTTCACATTTTGAAGCAAATCAGGCTCATCCCATGTTACCTGCAACAAATTTAATCTGACAAATAAGAAAAAGAGGAACTTTTTGCAGCAGAAAATGCAATTCTCAAGCATTTTTATTTATAAAACATTACAAAATCAAACATAATTGCAAGTACCACTTATCAAATTCGCTCAATTTCAACGAAATTCAAGTAAATGCAACAATAATATTACTCTTGCACATCAGAAAAAGTGAAACTTGCAGCAGAAGAACTTTACAAATCAAACATAAGAAACAGAATTTCAATACCCACTTACCGAATTCGCAAAATTTCAACAAAATTCAAGTATATCATAAACAGACCAAGCAATTCATAACAACACAGTTTTACCTGCAACAATAATATTATTCTAGCAAATAAGAAAAAGAGAAATTTTTGCAGCAGAAATCGAATTGCTTATAAATCTCAACCATTTTAATACATAAACCTTAAAACATCAGACACAACAGAAACATAATTGCAAGACCCACTCATCGAATTCGCACAAATTCGACAAAATTCAAGTAAATACAGGAAATTTGCTACTAAAATTGCCAAAAAAACCAATTTTACAGCAGAATCATTTCTAAAACTCACACAATCATTCAATAACACAATTTTTTTCATATAAATACCATATTGAAAGAAAATTAATCAAGATAGGTAATGAATTACCTGAAGAAGCCTCCATGGCGAATCGGGCCAACAAAGAGGATCAGCCACTTGAACAGAAGAAATAGTACCCATAAACCAACTAATTCTAGAAGAATCTTCAGTCTCAAAAGCCATTTTAAACCTCATCCCAGAACACCACCGGATTTGCAGTGCAGATTTAACTAAAGAAGCCTTAACACAAAACTCCGGCGTACTAGCCCTCGGATAATAAACAACTTCAAATGGTTTTCCATTTGCAGCAAGATTAGCTGCTTCAATTACTGCTTCACTCTTAACTTTCCCCCTCCAATTTGCACTCGAACCATTACCATTTCCATTACCGTTACTCCCATTTCGCATAATCTTATCATCTTCTCTAAAGAAACTACCAAACCCTCCATAAGGAACAACACAATTTCCACCTGCAGGGTTCCAGGAAGACTCAGGAGAGCCTCCGATTCCCCGTTTCGCTCTTCGAATTCCTACGCAAAGATCGCCATTATCAGCTCTTAAGAACACAATTGAATCTCCTGCAACTAATTTCTTATGATTAACAAAAGTGCTCCACCCAGTTGTTAAAAGATGTCTTCTTGGTGTTCCTCTATAGATATGCCGAAATTTCCATGTTTCGCCATGAACATCTTTAGCAAGAATGGTTTGAACAGGTGGATCTGCAGAATAATCCAATCTGGGGAAAATTGTTTCTGCACAATACCTTGGAACTGAAAACCCTCCTCCATTGTTAGCATCAGATTGAGTTAGAGTTTTTGCAAATGAAGCTGGTTTATTACTTTCTTGCCCTTCTCCTACTCCACTAATTACACCTTCTCCTCCTTCTTCTTCTCCATTCTCCATCGCTGCTTCATTTCCTGTGATGGGGAGTAACTTGATTTTTGCATATACCTCATCTGTTTCAGGATCAGCCATGAATTTATTGGCAATGATTTTACAGAGTATGTAAGGAGGGACACGTGGCAAGTTCCTGAAATCTATTGAACCAGAAGCATGTTCTGCATGTCCTTGAGGAAAGTAGAAGACTTTTGAGTTCACAGCCGGCATTTGAACCATCCCGCCGGCGCAGGCATGCCATAACTGCGAGTCTAAGTATTTTTCTACCTCCTTAACTCTGTCTTTTGCTTCCATAAATGTAATCATTTCACTCAAAATGGAAACTTTTACTCAATTTTTTCTCTGGTGATTTGTCCTGAAAACACCCAGATAGATCAAAGCAATTAATAAGTAATTATTTTGAAAAAAAAAAAATTGAATTAATTCAGTAGAATTTGATTGAATTTGTTACCTGATAAAGAAGCACATATATGAATGATCAAGAAAAGAGCTGAAATTGAGGAATCTCTGTTGGCCACGTTGTGAAAAATTTGTATCTTTCGTACAATAAAAACAAAGTACAATTCAAAAGCCAGAAAATAATAATCTTAGAATATTTTCTCAAGCATATAACTTCATTTATCCGCTTAATTCCAAACTTTCCAGCATTTTCTCAGCAACCAAACACAATCCTTTTCCTTTCTCTGGACTTCGAAGCTGAAAATCTAGATGGGTTTACTTTTTCTACACCAAAATCGTCAAAATAATAGACCAAAACACAGAAAATACTGTTTAATCCACTGAAAAAGACTAAAAGCACTGATTTTTATTTTGGGTCTTCCATTTCCTTGATTTTTTCAGTGCACTTTATCCATTCAAATCCCATAAAAAATAAATATCAGTAATAACTAATGCAAAGCTGCTCAAAATTCTGCGCTAAATTTAGCAGAAGGAATCACATAATATTAATTAATAATAATAACACACCCAAAAAAAAAACAAAAATTTCCCACAAAATTAAAAAAGTTTTAGAAGCTCCTAATGAATCTTTTTCACGTAGTTAAAAGATTCAATCGAGAAATCGATGGCCGACAGAGAAACAGATAAAAAACCCATCGGCAGCAGCAAAGATAAAAAGAGAGAGAGAGAGAGAGAGAGGAAAAAAAAAATAAAAAGAGAGAAGCTTTTTGGATCATGCAAGAGTCCAAAAAGCACATACACTGAAACAACAGAAAAAGGCTTTAAAAAAAGGCTCAACTCTTCAAATATTTATTTATTGAATTTCAAGGAAAAAAAGAAAAAAGGAGAAGAAATAATAAAATAAAAATATCAAGTGGTGGGGTTGTCGTGGCAGTAGTAATTATAGTGGTTATAGTACTCTTTTGGGATAATTATATGTAAACTATTTGTATTGGCTTTTGAAAGTGTAAATAGAGGTGTATATAAATGTTTATAAATACATATTCAATTTAAAAATTTTTATTTTTAATGCTACAATTTTTTATTTTATTTTTTTTCTTCAAATTATAATTAATTTTTTTTAAGAAATATTCTATATCTACTTTAAATCTAAAGGAAAGGAAGGAAACGAATCGAATCCAAGCACTCAGGCTTGGTAAGAGGAGCATCTATCATTGAGTTACTTCCTTGTCCGCAATGTGATTTGAACCAACGACCTTAAAGTCGTTAGGCACCACTCTTAGCCACTAGGCTAAATGGTTATTCCTAATTATAATCTAATTTCTAACAAATCACAATGTACCGTTAAATATAGACATTGTTTAAATGACCTCTAAAAATAAAAAGTGGGTTAGGCAATGTAATATATAATTTAAACCCCTAAATTTTATATATTTCTCCTATGGAACCCCGAACTTTATGAGTGACCTATTAGATTTCTGAACTTTGCACGAGTGACCTATTAAATATCTGAACTTTGCACGAATGACCTATTAGACACCTCATCCAAAAGAAATGACATTTGGGAAGGTGTGAGTTTATTCAAATTTTTACAAATTCAAGTGTTTAAATAATCGCTTATATGCAAGTTCAAGTGTCTAATAAGTCATTCATATAAATTTAAGTATTTAAATGATCACTCGCAAAGTTTAGATGTCCATTAGGGAAAATAAAGGTGATAATTTTCTGTTCGGTTAGCCGAACTGAACCAAAAATGCCAAATCGAAAAAAAATGATCATAAATTTTGGTTCGATTTCGATTCAGTTCAGTTATAAACCGAATTTCCCATTTCATAGCAAGATTTCTAATTCCTAATGCTTCTGAAAACTGTTAAAAAAATAATTTATGATTCAACATCAAAATCCTCCATTATTCCAAACTAATAAAATCAAATTTTAGAAAATAAAAGGGAAATGTTAGTGTAGAATGAATGGTTGTTATGAGTCATTTATGGTGGGAAGTGTATTTATAGGGGTTTGATGCACAGTACTTCTACAGTAAAAGGTATGGTCGAAATACTGTAGGTTCACTATAGAGAGGTATGGGTCATGACCACGCAGGCGGCTTATGGAGATGCCATGTGTGAAGTAAGTAAACCACTAGTAGCGGTGTCAGATATAAGTTGAGCTCGAGTTTACTAGGGAAAAGGTTCAAGAGATGTTCCAGCCCTAGTCGCGTGGATAAGTCACTTCGGAGGTTGCACTGGGCGACCTCTCTCCTAATTGTAGGCAATTATTCCCTCGACCGGCTATTGATCTAGTTGTGGGTCTAGCCCTTTAATGGGTAGGGATGCTTACAGTTAGTAAGTGTACTTGAACGAGATCGGTTTAAAAAGCAGAAAATATAACTTAGACAATGCCTTGCAGCACTATAAATCATCATCTTCTTTTTTAGTCCACTGAAACCTCAACTTTAATTTTCAAATCAAAATTTTCAAGAATTTATATACAAAATAAAGAAGCTTGGCTTGGCTTTGCCTTCTTGCGTTGGGTCTAGTTATAACAATAGTAAATGAAATTGATGATCAACGCCGGTGTTTCAGGTGAATGAGGACATCAAAATCTTCCACAAGGCATTTTCTAAGTCTTTCACCGGCGTTTCAAATCTAAGACAAGATCGGTTTCTGTTCTTTCGTGTCATATAGTTGGAAAGACTTCGTCATTGGCTGAAGGGTGAGGGCTGCTGGCAAGCAGACGTTGACTTGAGGCGAAAGATGACAAATGGCTGGTAGAGCCATATCTAATGGTGTGGTCGTCGTGGTCTGGTGTTGAGCTGGAAGTGAGAAAACAAAATGGAGGAGAAAGACGAAGAAGAGCGGTTGGGGTTTAGAGCAAGTGTAGATGGTTAGGTTTGGCCAATACATATATAATAGTAAGTGTGTAGTTTTGTTTTTGAAGGTTTGATTTTCGATTTGGTTCAGTTCTCATCCACCTACCACCGACCATCAAACTGAACCAATCGATTTCTAAACTTTCATGACTATAGACCAAATCAAATCACTCGTTTAACCAAGTTTTGGTTTGATCTTTGGTTCGCAGTTTATTATGCTCACCCATAAGGGAAAAAACGTAAAGTTTAGGGGTGAATTTGTATATTTAGCTGAAATTTAACACGAAAGAAGCTCATTCAAATGTGGCTTATAAAATAAACAAGGTGAACTTTTGAGCTGGCTTAATAAATGAGATGAGTTCCAGCTTGACGGTATTAAACTTAGTATGCAAATTTGGTTTATTAAGCTTGTCGAATATATAAATATTAGTACAAATTAGCAAACGTGCGACGTCATTTTGAGTTGTTAAGCCCTAGCTCAAGTTTGCACTAAGTACGTTTGAGCTTATTGAGATGACCTTGAGTATAATACCTTATCGAGTCAAGCTCCACTTAGTATGTTCGATATGACTCAGCTTATTCATAGTTTTTGAGGTTTTATCAATCAAGTCTCAAGTTGCTTACAAATTGCTTGACTATTCACAACTATGTAGATTATCTTTCTTTAATTTTTGTGCTTTAAATTAATTATTTTTATGCCATTTAGTCGTATGTTATTAGGTAAATAAGAGCAATTTTGTACTGATAATGGAGGTCCATTTTGTATTGATAATGGAGGTCCATTTTAGTTTTAGGGAAAAATACTATTTTGTTTTTATATTTTTTAAAATTGAACTAATTTGTCTTTTATTTTATTTCCGTGTTTTAGAAAAATTTACTATTTTGTCCATTTTAAACGGTAAAAAAAAAAAATTAACAAATTATGTTTCATTTGAAATTTTTTTTTTATTGATTATAAACATGACATTAATTTTTAATGAAACAATACGTATTTGTTAAAAAATCCAAAAAAGGGTTTGATTGACATTTATTTTGTAGCTATTTTAAAAAATAGGTATTATTTTAGTCAAAACTAAAACCATATTTATACTCAGAACAAAAAAACGATTCATAACATTTTCTTTTTAGTTTTACTTAAAAGTTTAAATTTATTAATTAAACTATAAGGCCAGAATAATCAATAGTCCTTTTTTAAAACCTGATTTTTTTTCTGATTTCATAGCATTTTCTTCTGATCTGTATCTTGGGAAGCCAGCATAACAACAAGGATCTTTATGTAGTCTGTATTCTTTTATTTTATTTTTTAAGTTTGCATATATTATGCTATCAAATAATTTTAATATTACCATTTTGTTGCTATACATTATCATTATTATTATTATTATTATTTCACATGTATTAGGAATTGTTTGGTTGGGGATAAATAGATTAGTTATTTGGTTTGTTTTATCCGATCTGCTTTTAAGTAGAAAAGCTTAGTTGTTTGGTTTGCTTTATCCGATCTGCTTTTTAAAAAATAGATATTGTAACTTCATCTGTAGAAGGGAAGTAAACTTTTCGAGTTAAAATTGCAACTTACTTATATAAAAGTGATGAAACTATATTTTTACAACATTATCAAAATATAATTAAATGTATATTACTGTGTTTTCAAATGTAAAATAACCAAATTTTCTACAAAATTTAAGAAATAACTTTTTTTCAAATGCATTTTTAAAAAATAATGTTTCAAAAAATTTAACAAATTGCACCAAACAATGCCTTAATTTATATTTGGTTTAGATTTTAGTTATGATGGAAGGTTTCAAAATTTTCTTTTTTATCTAAAATTTAAACTATATTGTTTCATTTTGCATTAGTATTATTTACGATAAAATTTGAAGTTGTACTTTGTTTAAAATATTTAAAATAGGTTTTCTATATTTAATATTCTTATATTAAATCAAGTGTAAACACGTGTGTGCCAAGAGGGATATCGTTTTTCATAAACTATAAAATATATTTGACAAGTACACAAAAAGAAAAAGGAAAGGGAAATATTCGGATGAAAAAAAAAAAAAGGAGCTCGGTGCAGGAATATATTCTGCATTTACATAAAGTTTAGGGAAGAATCACATATCTGAAGGTGTAAATGTAAACAATAATTCATGACGAAAGAAATTTTTTTAAAGAGGGATTATTATGATTTTATTATTATAAGATATGAAATGTGGATCTTTGCAAGTGTGTCATGATTAATAATATGGTGATCAAATTATCAGATTATATTATTATAAATTAAAGTTAAAACTATACATAGTTCTTGTAGTACGTGGAGTGGAATGCTTTAAAAGCATTGCCAAACAAAGTTAATCTAATAGTGGAACTGTAATTGAATCAAGTCAAATTATAATTTTATTGGACCGGAGCTAAAAAACAAAAAAAACAAAATTTCCTAATTCAACTTTATGAATTAAGTTAAAGTTGGATAAGTTTAAACAAACTGAGTTAGACAGTGATTAAAACAATAGTATTTTGAATTTTTTTTATTAATATGTATTTTAAAAAGGTTTCTAAATACGTTTGATCAGCGGCGAAATCAGAAATTTATGTTTGGACGGCCCGAAAATAATACATTTTAATAATACATTTTATATTTTTAATTGTTTGACATGCTTTCATGACATGTATTATTTAGTTTTATGTAAAAATATTTTTGGAGAGACGCTTATTTCGAAGTTAATAATATGAAAAGAAAAATAAATTTAATAATTATATATATTTTTGTAAAATTTAAAACTTGATATATTTTAAAATTTAAAAAAAAGGAAAATTTATAAATATATTTATTTTTAAAATTTAAAACAAAGAAAAAGAAAATTGAAAGGAGATAAAATTGTTAATTTTTTTTATCTATTTTGTCTATATATTTCTAAATAATAAAAAATATTAATATAAAAACTTAAATATAAATTGTAAGTTTTATTTCAATATATATGAATTGCTTATATAGTTTCTATTAGTTGCAAACAGCTCTGATCATGGTCACTCTTCGTTAATAGCAATCAATCAATATCAATTTACATTTCCATATCTTTCTTTTTTTTCTTGTTACATTCTTTTTATTTCTCTTGAGATTTTAGTACATAAAATAAGAACAAGTCAATTAATTTGTAACAACATTTGCACCTTTCGGCTACATTTAATAAGTCGCAATGTAACATTTAAACATTTAATAAGTCGGAGTGTAACGTAATAGTATGACAGAATAAAAAATTTTTCTACGTATGAAAAAAACCGAATTCTTTTAAATTTCTACTTAGAAAATTTATTTGTTGGTACTTAATTAATTAGTAGTATTTGGTCACATTTTAAATGAATGAAGACGTCAAATTGATTAAATTTGGACCAAGCTAATTCTATAATGTAATGTTTAAAGTTAACATAATTAAATAGGTCTACATTATGTAAAGTTGGTTTGATCACTTTTTATTTGTAGAGTACTCCATCCTTTAATTTCTCTATTGATCACTTTTCCTCTACTTTTGGTGACGTTTTATTAAATTATTGTTCTTTTTCAAATTTATCTTTTTTACTTGTTGATAATGCATAATTTTACTTGATATAAATTATAATTGGTGAATTTCAAACCATTAATTAAGTTATTAAGGATGTATTTGGCAATATTATATGTTTGAATAATGCTATTTAAGTGTATATTAGCTATTTTTAGTATCTGTTTATAAAATACTAAATTTTTTTTTAAAAAAAAGTCTTTTATAAAAATACATAATAAATATTATATTACCAAATTCCGCAAAAATATAACTTTTAACATTTTAATTAAAAATTAGTTGAGAAGCCATTATTGAACATAATCAGAATTAAATAACTAATTATTTTAACCTATAGAAAATTACAATATATTCCTAAATTTCTAATTAAGATAAAATTGATTTATTTTTCCAATCAAAATGAATTTTTATAGTTTAATTTTCCTTTTTGGTTACGGTGTGGGTCATTGACATTATAGAGTGAGGCAAAATATTATGGACATTGTTTGGGAAGGACATGGAAAAAGACCCATGACCAAGAACATTAGCAAATTGAGGGACCTACAAATAAAATTGTTCAAAGGACAAAAATCCAATATTGGGTCCCTGAATTTTTTTGTTATGTTTATTTAAATCCAAAACTAATTGTTATATCAATTTATGACATAAAACTTTAAATTTATTTTCACCTTACTCCACTTTTGTAAAACACTAATAATTTTATTTAAAGCAATAAAAATTTAAAAAATGTGAAAATTGAGGATGATTCATTTTCACTTTACATTTTCCTCCTAACAATTACAATTGAGTTGCATTTTCCTTACCATTTCTATTTCAATTATTTCAAAAATTAGAGAATTTCAACATTTTTAATAGAAAAATTTCTAAAATTTAACTTTAAAATATATTTTCTAAATTCATTGAAAATTATAATGTTACACCATACACTCTTTGCTCCATAAATTAAAAAAAAAATTTATTGAATTTTTTTTATTTAAATGAGAAATAAAAGATTTCCAGTTTAGATTTTCTTCGTTCACAAAAAGTTATAATATTTAACAATAACGGTTTTCCGATATGATTATTCTTTTTTTCATAGTTCACCTATTTCATTGGACCTCCAATAAATACAAATAAAAAGAACAAAAATTAATTACATATAAAAAAATTGATAAAAATAGTCATTGAACATTTATGAAAATAATATGAATGAATGAAAATAATGGAAGGAGTGGTTAGAAAAGAAGCAAATAAAAGAACCAAACATGAAAAAATTGAGCCCACCAATTGAATTTAGAAAACATAATTAAAACAGAAAAACCCATACATCATCAAAAGTTAAATTGAAAAATTGGCCCACTTCTAAAATGTATGGATGGTGGCCTTTGTCTCTCTCTGTATTTGCTTTGGATGAACACCACATGCATGCTTACTAAAACTAGCTTAACCCACCAACATTGTGGGTCACAATTAACAACCAAACAAATCTTAATCTTAATCTTAATCTTAATCTTTTGATGCAACCTTTTAGTGTTTTTGTTCCTTAATATTTTGTCTCATCATGTATAGTTTTTAGGGTTTGATTGATTGATTTCAAGTTTTTAGTATTTAATTAATCAAATTAATCATGCGTGATTATTTTTAATTAATCTACGTCAGTGTAACGATAACAAAACAATAGCTTACCAATTGTTTAGCCAGTTCTAGGGTTAATAGGAGGACGAACTGATTTCGTGGCAGATATCAAATATAATTTTTTTTTTGTTACTTATTATAGTTTCATAAAATGATTTTTTTCTTTTCAATTAATAGAAAGCCAATTAATCTGTTTTGTCTTCTCAAATTAGGCAAAGTGGGTAAATGATAAAACTCAATTTCCATGATTTTCCTAAAAAAAAAAAAATTGTAATGATGTTCTTAAATTTTTGGCAATGTGGGGTGCCCACCCAATTGGGAGTGACCTAAATTGCAATGACAATGCATGAGAATCTTTCTTTTTTCTTTCTTATTTATGCTCATAAAACAAAAATTAGAACTCTATGCTTCGTTGAATTTATTACATTTTTAGTATAATCCTTAATTATTAATATTCCTAATAATCATTATTAGGTTGATTTTGAGAATAATTATGTAATATCACAAAACCATGTCTTCAATATATATGGCTAATGGGAGAAAGATGAAAAACAATTTATATTAATTAATTCATATAATCCATATAAATTTATCTATGATTTTTTAATATCAATAAAAAA
>CATIWJ010140818.1:0-17909 GCA_949640765.1 Croton laevigatus | reverse complement strand
TCTTTACATTTCAAACAGCATACTTAGGTTGAAGTTTGGTGTTGATAGTTTGATGGGTTAGGTTAGGTAGATTAAAGTAAATTTAGGTTAGTTATAAAATATGATTACTGTAGTTTAATAATATATAAATAATATTTTAATTTACCTAACCCAACCCATCAAACAATCAACGCCAAACTTGAATCTACTCAACCCTAAAATTTGTAAACAAATGACAAAAACGGAGGGAGTATATTGTACCCACTGAGCATGGAGTTGCTCAGCGAGTTATTTCCTTAACTCGTAGGTCCGTATTTAGATGATTCGCTGGAGCAGCAGTTGCAGGTCAGCTCCCAGAGGTCAAACTTTATGAAGCAAATTTTGGGATACTGTACCATATAGTTATTATGATAATCTTGTCAGAATGCTATTGTAAGAATAACTTTTGCTAGTATGTAAATTTATGACGTGTTATAATATATGGTTTAGTCATGTTTTACAGAGGATAACAGAAGTTAATAGTTCTGTGACTCTCTAGCTCGTCTTATTCGTAAGGTGAGTTGGGGTGTTACATGGAGGACCTTGGAAAATTATCATGAAGGAACGGAGCAAGTAAGGGATGAGAAGAAATTGACTACCATCTTTGAATATGAGGCATTCAATAGAATAGACAATGAAGATATCACCACAATGACAAATCGTCTACTTGAAATGGTGACAAATCTTAAGAAGTTTGGCAAACACTACACCACTCAAGAAATTAATGACAAAATCTTGAGAGCTTTGCCGCAATCATGGGATGCCGTTATGTTATCCTTAAAGAGAAGTCATAACATCAATAAGATAAAAACATAAGAGCTTATTGGTGAACTTCTATCTTGAGAAATTACTCTTGCCAAAAGAGGTCTAGCCAAGCAAGCCACGGAGGGAAATGAAAAGAAGAAAATCATCGCCCTCAAAGTAAGTGACAAGGGAAGAAGCAAGTGGAAACTTCATCAACTAGTGAAGGAGAATCAAGTGATGATGAAGACAAAAAAAAACTGATTGCTCTCTTCACTAAGAAGTTTGGTAGCTACTCCAAGTACAAGAAATTCAAGAAGAAATCAAAGGAGGAGCCAACTTACTATGAATGTGGTAAGGAAGGTCACTTAAAAAGTGATTGTCCCAAACTTGGAAGAGACAAAAGAAAGAAACACAAAGAAGCAAGAAAAGAGAGGAAAGAAAAGAAAAAATCATTTAGTGCAACTTAGAGTGATGAAGACTCTTCAAGCGATGAAGAAAAGAAAGGAGAAGTAGCGAACATTTGCTTCTTTGCTCAAGAAAGCACAAATGGTAATGAAAACTCCCTTTGCTTAGTCTCTTACCAAGAAACATCAAAAGAGGTATGCTCTACTTTAAATCCTATTGAAAATGATATAATTGATGATAGTGATATATCTTTTGATGAATGTGATGATGAAATGGTTGATTTTTTCTTTGAAGCTAAAAATAAGTGTAAGAAATATAAACAACTAAAAAAAAAATATAAAAGTAAGTATTTACTTATTGATGATGAAAATGCTAAGTTAAAATCTATGGTAGATGAGCTAAAATGTGAAGTTGATAAATTGAAATGTAATATTATTGAATGTACAAATGTTGTGTCGAAAAATAAGAGATTGAAAGAACTCATTAGTAGTTATGAGAGAAATCAAGTAATTGACAATGCTCTAAAAAACACTAGAGGCCATAAGGATAATAGAGGTTTAGGATACACCATAGGTCAAGCCTCTAAGGGAACAAATTTTATACCCTCATCTCAATCTCCACAAATTGAGTCTATTGAAAATTTAGTTGCTAATTGTGCAGCAAAATGTGAACCTTTTACTTCTATGGAGGTAAAAAGTAAGTTAAAAGGAAAAGCTCTAATGGTACAATAACCTAAGGAGAAAAATGTGCATCATGTTCTAGGGAGCAAGCATGATAGACATGGAATAAATTACAATGTCTTTGCTCCTCATCAAAGGTTCCAAAGAAGGAAACCTCTTCATGCATCATATAAAAATTCAAGAAAATAATATCATTATTGTATGAAATCCGGACATATAAATGTGCATTGCTATATTAGAATGATACATTTAAATTTAGTTCCTAAAGACCAAATAGCCAACCACCAAGGATCCAAATACAGTTGGGTACCTAAGAAGAAGTAACATGTTTATAGGTATGCCTAAGGAGCTCCATGGAGAAAAATAAATAGGTAGTAGATAGTGGATGCTCAAGGCATATGAGTGGTGAAAAGAAGCTTTCCACTAATTTGGAACCATTGGATGGAAGACATATCACATTCGGGAATAATGCCACCGATAAGGTTGTTGGCATTGGAAAAGTCGGTAAGGATTCTAAACTTGATCATATTCTTTTAGTAAAATGGCTCAAACACAATCTTTTGAGTGTTAGCCAAATATGTGATATGGGATGTAAAGTCACTTTTGACTCTACACAATGTATTGTTACAAAAGTTGATGACAACTCAATCATATTAGATGAATATAGAATAGAGAACATTTATATGATAGATTTAAACTCTACTACTAATGAGGAAGGATCGTGTTTAGTTTCTTTTAATGTAGACTCTTGGACTTGGCATAGAAGGTTGGGTCATGCAAGCATGGACACCTTGGAACGTATTAAGAAGAAGGAATTGGTTGATAGATTATCCATTGTCAAATTTCAAAATGACAAAATATGCAAGGCTTGTCAAATGGGAAAGCAACATCAAACTTCTTTCAAACCAAAGAATCAAGTAAATACTACTAAGCCTCTTGAACTCATTCACTTAGACTTAGTTGGACCTACAAGAATTGCTAGCTTAGGTGGCAAGCATTATGCATTTGTACTAGTAGATGATTACTCTAGGTTTATTTGGGTTATTTTCCTAGCTCATAAAAATGATGTTTTTGATGCTTTCAAGACTTTTGCAAAACGTGTTTAAAAAAAAAAGGGTTTTGGTATTTCTAAAATAAGGAGTGATCATGGGGGAGAATTTGAAAATAATCATTTTGAAACTTTTTGTGATGAACATGGCATCACTCACATATTTTCCCCCCTTAGAACTCCACAACAAAATGGTGTTGTTGAAAGAAGAAATAGAACACTTTCTGAAATGACTCGAACAATGTTAAATGAATACAATTTACCTCAATATTTTTTGGCAGAAGCTTTTGCTACTGCTTGCTATATTATATCGTGTTTTTAAAAGAAATATTTTAAACAAAACCCCTTATGAACTTTGGAAAGGTAGAAAACCCAATGTATCTCATATTAGAGTATTCGGTTGCAAATGCTATATATTAAACACCAAGGATAATCTTGGAAAATTTTCATCTAAGTCGGATGAAGAAATTTTTCTAGGTTATGCCACAAATAACAAATCTTATAGAATCTTTAATAAAAGGTCTATGGTAGTTGAAGAATCCATCTATGTTGTTTTTTATGAAACAAATCCACTTGATCATGAGAAAGGCATTTCTTTTGACTTTGTAGATAAATTTGAAAAGCTCTCCTTAAATAAAGACTAATATCAAACCTCACAACAACAACTTAATCCAAGTAAGGACAAAGGAAAAGAGGAAGTAGTTGCTGAGGGGGAGCTAAGTGACGAAATACAAGAAGTCAATGATAATGTGAAATTGCCTAAGGACTGGCAATTCAAAAAGAATCATCCAAAAGAACTAATCATTGGAGATGTCTCAAAAGGTGTAAGTACTCGTTCCTCTTTTAATCATTTAGCTTTCATATCTCAAATTGAACCTAAGACCATTGATGAAGCCTTAAGTGATGAAAATTGGGTGCTTGCAATGCAAGAGGACCTCAATCAATTTGAAAGAAGCAAGGTTTGGGAATTAGTTCCAAGACCTTCAAATCATTCTATTATTGGCACCAAGTGGGTCTTTAGAAATAAACTTGATGAAAAGGGTGTCATTACTAGGAACAAGGCTAGGCTTGTTGCTAAAGGCTACAATCAAGAAGAGGGTATTGATTTTGATGAAATATTTTTCCCCGTTGCTAGTTTAGAAGCCATTAGAATTTTACTTGCATTTGCATGCCACATGAATTTTAAACTTTTTCAAATTGATGTTAAAAGTGCTTTCTTAAATGGTTTTATTGAGGAAGAGGTGTATTTTGAACAACCTCCTGGCTTCAAACATCACAAACTTCCAAATCATGTTTTTAAGTTAGAAAAGGCTCTTTATGGTCTTAAACAAGCTCCTAGAGCATGGTATGAAAGACTTAGTTTTTTTTAAATTAAAAATGGCTTTGAAAAGGGCAAAGTTGACACTACACTTTTCATTCATAAATATAAGCATGACTTGCTTGTAGTACAAATTTATGTTAATGATATTATCTTTAGTGCTACTAAAGAATCTTTGTGTGATAAGTTTAGTAAGCAAATGACTAGTGAATTTGAGATGAGTCTTATGAGTGAACTCAAATTCTTTCTTGGATTAAAAATTAAGCAAACCAAAGATGGTATTTTCATTAATCAAGCAAAGTACACAAAAGAGCTTATCAAGAAATTTGGAATGGAAAGCTCCAAGAGTAGCAAAACTCTAATGAGCACAACCACCAAGCTAGATAAAGATGAATCGGGTACGCCTATTAGTGAAAAGCTATATAGAGGTGTGATCGGAACACTTCTCTACTTAACTGCCTCTCGACCCGATATAATGTATAGTGTTTGCTTGTGCGCACGTTTTCAAGCTTGTCCAAAAGAATCACATTTGCATGCGGTAAAAAGAATTTTGAAATATTTATGTGGTACATTGCACTTAGGTTTATGGTATCCTAGAAATACATGCATTGACCTAGTTGGCTATTCCGATGTGGATTATGCCGGAAATCTATTAGATAGAAAAAGTACCTCCGGAACATGCCATCTCCTAGGTGAATACTTAGTCTCTTGGTTTAGCAAGAAACAAGCATCCGTTGCTCTATCCACCGTAGAAGCGGAGTATATAGCGGCCGGTGCTTGTTGTGCTTAAATATTATGGATCAAACAACAATTGCATGACTTTGGTATAGAATGAGACCAAATACTCATTAGGTGTGATAACACTAGTGCCATCAATATTTCTAGGAACCCAATGAATCATTTTAGAACTAAGCATATAGATGTTAGGCATCATTTTATTCGTGATCATGTATAATGTGGCGATATTTGCTTGGAATTTGTGGAGACGGACAATTAGCTGGCAGATATTTTCACAAAACCGCTCAATGAAGAAAAGCAAAATTCTATCATTCTGAGATTAGGAATGATCAATGGTACGTCTCTCTAACTCTTTATTTTTACAAGTAGCTAGCATGTTCATACATAATAAAAAATGACTAATTTATAAATGAACGCATAATTGTTGTACAAAATGTTTTTTTCCCAAAACCCCCATGCTGCTGATTTTTGCTGCATTTTTGGACCTGAAACTGTGTCTCGGTCGCTACCCCTTGGTAGCGGTCGCGAGAAATTTGTTCTATAAAATTTTCTGGGTTCTGTCATTGTGTCGCGACTGAGACATATAAGCCTCGACCGTGACCTGTTCTTATTTCTGGAAATTAATTTTTTAACCGTGTCTCGGTCGCGACTCGATGAGTCTCGGTCGTGACACAAGTTTTGAAAATTTTTGACAGTCAGAAGCTTATCTTTTCACGCGGTTTTTACCGCTTTTTCAGTCTGTTATTCAGCCTTTGACCGTCTCTTTTTCAGGAGTCTCGGTCGGGACTCTGTCGGGTTTTCTGAACCCTCTTCGTTTTCACTCAAATATGCAATTAATTTCATTAAACCTCCATTAATTCGTTCATACTTCATATCCTCCTATAAAATCCGGCCTTTTCACTCATTTTTCACATCTCAAACCTCTCTTCCTCTCTCAATTTCAAAGATTTTCAAGCTTTTCTTCAATTTCTTCATCTTTATCTTTCATCTTCTTCATTCACCATGCCTCTAAGAACAAGAAAGCCTACTCTTCTTCCTAATCTTGCTCTTAATAACCTCACCAAGCATGAAAGAAATCTCTTCAATATTCATTACAACAAGAAATTTCATGGCATTAGAACTCCTTATGATCACACCTATCAAAATCTCGAATTTCTTGATCAATTTCAAACCCTTCTTGCCAATGCCTCTCTCTTAACCATTGCCTATTTAGCCCCCACTTCCTACAAAGCCCTAGCTTGTGAAGTATTAGCCTCCATCACACCCACATTTAATCTTAATGAAAGACACCAAAAAGCCACCATTCAATCCATCTCCTTCAAAGCTTTTGGTGCTATCTACTCTGCCACTAGGGAGGAAATAGCAAATATCTTCAACCTCTCCCAAGGCACCATCACCAAAACAGACGACATTGCGCTTCAAGACCAAGTTGAAACTTGGTAAGCTATCTCGGCGGACCAAGTTCATAACCCGAAAATTGCCAAAGTCTCCGCTTTTTCTGAACTACAATATTGGCTCCTTCACCAGTCTATTTCCTACTCCATTCTAGCCAAAGAGGGGAGAAACAAGGTCTCCAAAAAGGACCTTCTACGTCTTTATTGTGCTCGCACCTCCACGCCCTACTGTGGTGCAACGGTGCTCGTTTCTCATCTTCTTGACGTCCAAAAGAACAAGAAGATAACTCCTTATGTTCACCACATTCTCACTTACCTTGCTAGCCGGGTCATAAATAATTTCTTTAGCGATCCTGCCATCCAAACTTTTTGTGAGAAAGATATTGCAATCGACAACTCCGCAACCATCCACATCACTTATCTTACCATTGATTGCAAAATTCTAAGTCAACACAATCACGCTTTTCAAGGTAACAAACCTTCAAGCAGAAGAAGAAGCTGAAGGTAATTCTCCTCCTCCTCCTCCTCCTTCTCAACCTGCTTCTAGACCATCTAAAAGGCCTAGAACCGAAGACATTCCTATCCCCACTTCTCTTCCTTCTCCAAAAACCAAAAAGGATAGGCATCGTCTAAAAAATATTGAAAAATGGCTCAAGGCGCTCTGTCGAAAATTTCAAGTGAGTTGCTCATCCGCTTCAGAGTCAGATGATGAAAATAATTCTCCTCCGGTTCCACCTACTAGTGGAGCGGGTCCTTCTATGCCACCCTTACCTCGCACACCTTCATCTTCTTCCTCTTCCGATTTAATCCCCATTGAGGAACAATTTGCTCTCCAAGAGAGAGCCAATGGAGATGCTGCAAAAGGCAAAGGGATTAATCTAGGAAATTAGTTTCTAGTTTCTTTTTTATGTTTTTCACTCTGTTTTTAGTTTATGTTTTAATTTGTTATCTTTTTTTTTAAGTTGTAATCCTTTATTTTAATGAAATGAAAAGTTATTTCTTTGTCCATTATGTCTTTTTAATCTTTTTGCTAAAAGGGGGAGAAAATACTTAACTTGCTATGTGATTAATTAAAATGTTAAAATCATGCATCAAGTAAGGGGGAGCAAAATTTAATAAAATTTAAAATTTGACTTGCAACATATATCATGCATAGTTCATATTATTCTTAATCACAATATCATATATGTTTGTCAAAAAATCAAAAAGGGGGAGATTGTTGTGCCTTAATTCCAAAATTCCTTGTTTTGATTAGTTGACAAACTTATACTTGAAATTGTGAAGTTACTAATGATGTTTCAAGTTTCTCTATGTGTCTTTAGTGAATATCCTTCATGTCAAAGCAAACCAAGTCGAAAATCAAATAAAAAACAGCAAAGTTTGAAAAACTGCAACAGTGTCGCGACCTCGACTCAGGTGTCTCGCCTGTGACTGAACAATGAAGGATTTTCGAAAATTTTCATCAGCCCCTGTAACTATCGAGGCTCATCAAGTCTCGCTCGAGAATTAGCCCCAGCACATCAGTCGCGCCCGCTACCCAAGTAGTCTCGGTTGCGACTCAGTCTTCATAAGATTTTCCAATGCTCCTGTAACTATCGAGACTTAGTAGTCTCTGCCCGTAACTCAGCCTCAGCACATCAGTCGCGCTCGCTACTCAGGAGTCTCGGTCGTGACTATCATGTCTCTCAATAGTCTCGCTCGCTACTTTCAAAAAGAGCCGTTATTGCCACTTAACAAGTCTCGATCGCGACCAGTATGTCTCGGTCGCGACCCAACAAAAGTCAGTCTACTCAAATATTAAGATGCTGTCAGGCCTACAAAAAAATCCTTTGGAGCCATTGTCTGACGCTCCAAACAACGCTCTAAACGGCTAGTCTCGGTAGCGACTCAACAGTCTCGGTCGCGACCCAGCTGGATTTCAGACAACTTGATTTTCTTGACGCTCCAAACGGCTAGTCTTTAAATTTCTTCTATAAATACCCTCATATACACTGATAAGGGATTAACACAACTCCTGCACTCTATTATCGTCAATTTTCTCTACACTTTACTTCAAATTACTTTGTTCTATTAGTGTTTATTGGGTCATCCTTAAATCCAACATTCCTTGTTGTTTTGTCTTGTTATAGTTGTGAGATAGCTTTAAACTCATCCTTGTTTATATTTTCTGTAAAGTTTGGAGTTAGCTATAAACTCTAAGTTTTGAGGTGAACTTGCAAAACCTCTCTTGTATTTGTCATTGGTATCAATAGAACCCAATTCCTTTCTAGGATTGGAGAAGTGGACGTAGGCTCGAGATTATAGCCGAACCATTATAAACTTCTTTTGTTTATACCACCAAATTTCAGCTTATAATTTTTTAAAGGCCACTAATTCACTCCCCTTCTTAGTTGCCACGGAACCAACATTAACTTATAATTAATATTTTGGCAAAGAAATGATTAATTGGACTGCTTATTAGACAATTACCATGACCGTAATTTATGGACAGTGACTAGGACAAAGGACAGTTTGGAAAAATTAAGGAATAGAAACCCAAACGCAAGGAGACTGATGTTTGATACTTTAACTGTGAAAATTCTTTAAATTTCAGTTTTATGCATGATTTTTAATAATTTGCATTAAATATTTTGACAGTATTGCTTATGGTTAATTTGAGATTGGTGATTTATTTTATCTTTATGATTTTTACTAATAAGATAAAAATTATGAAAAATATTAATTGAGATTTTTACCGAATAGACCAAAATCACCCAAGTAACTTCGGTAAAATTAATATTTATTTTGAAAGGAAGATTATTTATTACTTATTATTATTATTATTATTATTATTATTATTATTATTATTATTATTATTATTACTATCATTATATTATTATGGTTTAATAAAAATAGTATTTTGACAAATCAAAGATTTAAATAAATTGTTACACAAGAAAATCATTTTTACTACTTATTATTATTATTATTATGGTTTAATAAAAATAGTATTTTGACAAATCAAAGATTTAAAATAAATTGTTACATAAGAAAATCATTTTTACTACTTATTATTATTATTATTATTATTATTATTATTATTTATAAGAAAAGATATTTTGAAAGAATATATGTAGAAATAATTATGTTTAAATTGAGTTTTAAATAAGTAAGTACAAATGGTTATTTAAATATTATTTATAAATCAAATTGATTTTGGAAATTATTAATAATAGTAATATTTTTATTAAAACAAGTGCTTTTAAAAGAAAGTATTATTTTATTGAATGATTATTTTACTTTACCAAAGTTAATAATTATTTAAATTATAAATGTTTTTACAAAAACTTTATATTTGCTATTATATTTTATTAAAAGCTACAATTTATTAATAATGATTATTTTAAAAGTAAATAAAAGTAAATGTAAGTAAATATAAGTATATAAGTATATTTTTATTAAAGATACAATTTAAGAATTTAGTTATTTGAAAGTAAATATAGGTAAATATAAGTAAATATAAGTGTATATATATAAATTGGATTTTAAACAAAATATTTATAAGTTACCACCTAAATATTTTTATAAAATTAAGTTAATTACAAAGTTTTAATAAAAGTAATAATTTAATTAAGATCAAATATTTTAAAAGATATCTAAGTTTATTTTGGAAAAATTAAACACCTAAAATAACTTAGAAAATAGTTTTATGGATAAAATTTAAAAATAAAGAAAGATTTATTTTGTAAAAGTATTTTCTTTAAAAATTAATTGTGATTATGAAAATAGTAATGTTTGAAATAAATATGGTGATGAAGAATATGATTTTTAATAAATATTTCATTTGAATATGTTGATGAAAATATGAGTTTTGAATAAATATAAATGTTGAATGAGTTGATGTTTGGAATGATTATCTATGTTAAATTTCATGATTAAAATTATTGATTTTGAAAAATTGAAAATTATGAGAAAAATGATTTAAGCTTTACTAGGGTTTAGTTGAACAAATTCTATAGGGATTGATTGATCATCTTGGTGATTTATATGGCCATTTATATGCTCACAGCGACGGCCGTTATGATTGATTCTCACAATGACGACCGTTATGTGATTCAGTTAAGTATGAAATAAGTAAGTGATTAAATGATTAAGCGATTTTAGGTAAGTGATAAGGTTTGTCTAAATATCTAGTGGAGCTAAACAAACAAGTTAAGTAAGATTTTTAAATATCGCAATTTTATTTAATTTAATGAGTAATTTTTATTTGATGAATATTTTATTAAGTGTTGTTTAAATATTTAAATTATGTTTTTAATTTATGTATGTGCATTCAAATTATTTATGCTTTTCTTTAGTTAAAGTATCCACTGAGCGTAATCGCTCAGCAAGTTTGGTTAATTATGAACTTGTAAGTCTCCGAAATATATGAAAGAAACATGAACTGTCAAATACCATGTGGGCTTGAAGAACTTAGATTGACATATACTATGAAGATGAAGTCCGGATAAGTCAAGTTAAAATAGAAGAGAAAAAAAAAATGTACCCATATTTTGTAATTAAATTTAAAATATGATTCATATGTAATGTGATGTCTTTTAATTCAATTATTTATAATTGGGTTAAGGGGCGTTACAGAACCGTTTAATCTGAAGTCCATCAAGGCTAGCTCAAAACCGTTAGGACTATTCCATTTAACATCTCTAGATATAACTACGTGGAATTATGAATTTGTGGTAAGAAGAGCGATAAAGGGTATTTGAGTAATTTAAAATAGGTAAGAGGAACTTTCCTGAAATTTTCCAACAACTTGGGTTTGTAAGAGGTAACAGCGTAAATGAGAGACATAACTATTTGTAGTAAGAAGAGCGATTCACATGGCAATTGAAAACAGAATCTCTAATTTTTTTTTTTAAATCTTAATTTGTATAATTCAAAAAGCAAAAGAAAAATTTTATTAATTTTTCAAAGAGAGGTAAAGTTTTAGTTAAATAGATAAATAATGTAAGAGTTTATAAATTATATTTATAAAATATAAAGACGAAATATTAATATTATACAAATCTCAGATACTAATAAATAATTATTTCTCTATTTGATTTAATACCTTTATGAAATATGTATGTGAGTCAGGGCGGAGTAAGGTTTTGGAGCTCTGTTTATTTTTTCAGTTATTTTGAAAAACGGGGTCCATTTATTTACAATTTAAAACCTGGGAAAGAGTTCCCAAAAAGCATTAACGTGTATCGAACCGTGACTTCATACTTTGAGGTCAAAATTGTCTACCAGCTGCTGCGCTCTCTTAAAACATTGAATATAACACGCGTTATTTATATTTGAGGCCTCCATTTTTGAGGGCCCTGTGCGGTTGGGCATGTTGCACTCCTCCAGAACCGCGCCTGATGTGAGTGTTTGATAGAGTTTGGATGTTTCTCCTTTTGACTGCATTTGTAAAATCAGTTTAATAGCCTCTTTCAAAAATCCCTTTGATACCAAACATCATTGGCCATCAGTTTATTGCTGCATTCAATTGCAACCCTTTGAATATGCAATAACATACTTGTTATAATACAACATTTTAAAGCTTTCGATAGCCAATTTTTCTTTTTGGCAAAGATCCTAGTAAAATTCCTTTAAGGCCATGCTTTGGATAAAAAATTCCATAACATGAATTAATTTTATTTGGTTTGTTTTACTCTAATTTGTAATTAGCATTGAGAATAAGAAATAATTGGAATGATAATGTAATTGTATTCTGTTAGTAGAGACAAATCAATCTAATTTTAACCGGGAGATTGTGATTCATGGAGAGAAGGAAATATGGTTTTGAGTCTTGAATAAAACATTGCTTTTAACAGTAAGATTTAGATGAGAAGGAAGGATAACTTGAAAATTAAAATCATCTAGTGAGAAGGGTAGGATAGTCTATATAGTATTTTATATTTATTGTTTAAAATATTTTATTATTGTATTTTCTAAAGATGTTCAGACTGAGATAATTATATATTTATTGTATGTATTTTCAACATGTTTAATATTATCAATCCCGATTATTGTATGTCAATTGTCTGCTAGGGTTTGCTAGCGTTTTCCTATGAACTTTGCATAGGGTTGGTAGATTGTTTTTCCTTGACGTTTGGTTGAGGTTTTGATATTTTTCCTTGACGTTTGGTTATGGCGGATCGCTTGATGATGAATCCACGTATTACCATGAGTGGTGATGACGAAGAACCTGAATTCTTGATTCCAACGGCATTAATGCCAATAGTGGTTTCTGATTTTTTGCTTGTGGGTCGTATACTATTGGATAGAGACGTTAACTATGCGGCGTGTCAGAGAACTTTGGCTTCTGTCTGGAGACCGAAACATCGAGTACACTTTCAGAAGATTGATTTTAATTTGTTCACGTTTCGTTTTTTCCATCACGTTGATATGCAAAGGGTGCTTTCTGGCGGACCGTGGTCTTCCTATTGAGACAATAAATATATTTGGCTAAGCAAACCCATGAACCTCTACTGCAAGAGCCAAGAGGACTGGTAAATAATGTCATGGTCTATCCACAAATAATACAAAAGTTTTAAAATTACTATTTATTTTAAAAATAAATATTTTGTTTGTTTCTCGAGAAAAATATTGTTTATGTACATGTTTTTTACCATGTAACTATGAGTTGTTTGTTTCTCGAGAAAAATATTATTTTTAAAAATAAGTGTTTGCTAAAATTTTAAATTGGCAGAGTTGTTAACTATTTAAAATTTTACTTCGTTGCTGATTTCATTCCCTCATGCTTAGACCTTTTTCCCCCTCTTTCTTTCCCCCTTTCGGTTCTAAGATGATTATATTAGGGGTTTCGTTTGCTTCAATTTTTTTCGGACTGTCCTAACATCGTTATTTTGTTTAATTTTGAAAATTTGAAATTGGACGATGTTAGGACAGTCCGAGAAAAAGGAAGAGAAGCCAAACAACTTCAAAATTATAAGATTACTGTCCTTTAATTTATATTCTAACTTATTTTTGTTTAATTACTCCCATTTATTTTCTGTTTAAATCTAAGTTTTTATTAATAATTATTAAATTAAATTATTTGTTAATTGTCCTTAATAAAATGTCCAAATATTAAATATTTAGGTCTTTTAATATTTTTATACCAAACTAAACTCATTTAATAAATTTTTACAATATTTTAGACTTAATTATAGTGTCCTTATAATTTATTTAGATCCTCAAAATACTTAATTATCAAAATAATCCCAATTTAATTAAGCAATTAAACTGTTGAATTAAATTGAAAAGATAAATTAAGTTTAGAGGCTCTTTATCTAAAGAAAATGGGGAGGAGGGACCTAAATGCAAAGGAATCAGAAGTTCAGGGTCAAAACGGAATGAGGGAGAGTTTGGGTCAAATTTTTCTTTTAATTGAGTCTAAAATTTTAAATTTTAGATATTATTAAGACTGACATTTTCGAATTAGGTATAATTCAAACAAAGTTAAATTTTGGGTATTATTAAAAGTTCGGTGAAAATTGAGGGTATTTTTATATGAGGTGCCTAATTATGATAACATTCTATTTGTCATGAAAAATACTTTTGTCATAATTTTACCTTTTAATAGATAAGTTATTGATAAAATAAATACTTTTATCTTAACAAATATTTTGTCATAATTTAGGTGACCAATTTGTTTGTCATAATAAATTACTTATGTTGTGATAAAACAAACAATATTTTGTCACAAAAAACTTATTAAGACAAGTTTATTGTGACGAACTTGATGACAAAGTAAATTTATCACAAATTTTATATTATGACAAAAGCAATACATATTATGACGTAGTGACAATTAATTGTCATCTTAAATTAATAATGATATTTTGCTGTGTTTTTTCCTTGGAAATCTTGGAAACAATACACCAAAAGTAAATACTGTAGGCCAAAATGATATTTGGATGGGATTATCATCATATTTGCACAAAAATACATAACCAAAAGTTGCAAAAATAAACTGAAAAATGGCACAAATTAATCCAATTATATCAGAAAATGCTCCTAAAGGTTTGTAATTTGGATATGGAGTGTAGAAACATGGTTTGAACCCTCTTATCATCCACTGAACTCTGCTGTTTTTACCTAATTGAACCGCATCAATTATCGTGTTTAGCATGGCAATTGAATGCATAATCATACTAGTTAGAGAATATTTAGGATTGTGGGTTGCTGATAACTGATCAAAAACAGCTCAGAATCTCCGCAACAAAATTTTTGATAATACAAATCCTTCCTATGGTTATACCCTCATCACAAAAATGAATTAGAAATTTGCTTTAGTATAATCATAAAAAAATATGGGTTTCTTAATTGTTAGAATTTGGTAAGAGCAGAGATATTAGCTTACCAGTTGCATCTCTTCTTCTTCCTCGGAAGAAAAGCTTTTGTTTTTAGAAAACAAAATAAGAAAATTAGAAAAAAAAAAAAAAATCAGACAAACAGGTAAATAACTGACTTTTAAGTTAAAAGTGCTTAAAAGTTGCTTTTAAGCAATGTCACACCCTCTTATACATATGAAGAAGATGACCATGCATCAATGTATTAAGACAATCTTCCTTTAATTTTGAAGAAACATTAGTATACAATCAGTGCAACATCGTATTATAATAATCACATGTTCTTGATCAAACAGAATACGTCCTTTGAAGGGGCACAATGTCAAGTCCCTTCAGTCTCACTACTGATTCAACATGACCTGTAAGTGTACGCATCTCCTTCAACCTAGTATAAAAAATGAGTATATCAATTATGAGATATATATTTCGCAATCTTTCAATTAACACAGCTGAGTTTTGATCCTTTTTTTTTTTTTTCCAATATTTATATATCAAGCCAAGACAAACTTGGTGAGCAAAGTTCGAGAACAAACTTGATAGGCCAAGCACGCAAGTCGTGAGTTGAGCTCAAACTCAGCTCATTTATAAAACGAGCTTGAAAGCTTGGCTTGTTTATCTTTCAAGCAGATAAGATTATATCAAGCCAAGCCTCAAAATAACTTGTGATTTGTTTTCTCATTTACAACTCTAACCAAAACGACGGCATTACATGATAGTTTATTTTTTTAAAATAACATTACCTTGCTATTTCTGCATGGCTCTTGGCTTCCTTAGTTATGAAAGACAATGTTACATGACTTTCGTCATGCCGAACAATTTCTTTGTGCCTGTCTGGAACTGAAATTTTGTGGTCTTCTTCCATGGAAATCTAGAATACAACACAGCTAAAGCAAATACAATGGGCCAAAACGATATTTGGATAGGGTTATCAACATTTTTATAGAACACCACATAAACAGCACTTGCAAAGATAAACTGGAAAACAGAGCAAACTAATCCGACTATATCAGAAAATGTTCCTAAAGGGTTGTAATGTGGGTATGGAGAGTAAAACCATGGTTTAAGCCCTCTTATCATCCACCGAACTCTCTCTCTTTTACCTAACCAAACAAGATCAGTAATAGAAATTAGCATGGTTATCAGGCTTGTGTGTTGCTGATAACTGATCAAAAACAGCTGATGGAATCTCCACCACAAAATTTGTGATAATAAAGATCCTTTCTATGGTTATATCCTGATAAAAAATAAATAAATAAATAAAAGGTAGCAAATTAGATAGAATTATAATCAACAATATGCTGCCAAAATGGTAATTTCAGCTTGAAATTACGTACCCTTTGACGCAACCCATGTTTTCTCTTTTGCATCTCTTCATCCTCAGTTTCCATTAACTTATTTCAAAACAGAATTTTCTTATTGGTACAAATCAAAATAAATGAACACATGCGCTTGCCCACGCGTTGCCAAAGTTTTTCTTTGCTTAGCTACATATGCAAATATTTACATAAGATTATGTAAGAAAGCACCAGTACCAGCAAAAATAGAAATAAGCTCTAACTGAAGGTAAATAAGCCTAATTGCTAGAAAATCAAAATGGAGCACTTTGTATGTATGGATTTGTTTGCACAGAACAAACATTTAAAGAGATAAACCAATATATGAAAAAGTTAAAATAGGTTGATATGTTGGCTTTCGTGGATAACATTTGACAGAGTAGAGTAGAAACAAAAGAATATCTCAAAATCATAGCAACTCATTCTATTAAACAAATCAACATACTCGTGAGAATGAACTAGTAATAAAACTTTGCTTTTATCCTTTTGTAATGTTTTGATTATTGTATCCAAAAGCTCTAAGATTTCATTTAATCTTAAATAATGGGTTATCTTCCTTATCTTGATAAGAGCATCTGCTGTTAGTACTTGGCTATAGGGTTGAGCATGGGTTCCGATCCGTCGGGGATATCTGCTAATCCGACCTGCGCGGGGATGATTTTCCCCGACCCGTTGGGTTTTGGGACGGGGACGGGTTTCGAAAATAAAACCTGCTGTCCCGAACCCGCCCCGTTCAATGGCATTTTCGTAATTTTAGTTCTGTGTTAAACCCCTATATATATATATATATATATATATATATATATATATATTTGTGTGATTTCTACTCTTACATTATTCTTACCTTCGACTTATAGATTATTTTATTGTTACAATTTAGCCAATATCTATCTAGATTACTTTTTTTATTATTGTGGAAATCTCATTTCCTCTCCTTATTTATTATTGTTTCCCTCTTCACTCTCTTTATGACTCGGCGAGTCATTGTTTTCTTTTTTACTTATTTTTTCTATTATTTTGTTATTTTCTAAGACATTAATATTTGTTGGAATTTTTTATTTCCTTATGACCTTTATCTACATGTGATTTACATTTTCTTTAAATTTATGCTCCGATCATTTGTTTAAATATGTTTGCTCTGTCTACTGTTATTTAGATATTGTCTTGTTTATGAGTTAGATTTCTCATCTTTTGTGTTTTACTTTTATTATTTGATGAAATAAATTTCTTAATTGTTAGTTTATTTTTTAAATATAAAACCCGCGGATAAACCCGCCGATTATCCGATCCGCTCTATGGCCCGAAAAACCTGACCCGCAATAGCGCGGGGCGGGGATGGGTTTTAGGGAACCCGCCCCATGCTTAACAGGCTACATAATATTTCTGCAATCCGATAGTTAATTTGGATTATTACAACAACGAGTACTCGCAAACAAGTTGAGGAATGGATTCTACAACTGCACTAAAGAAACTGCTAAGCAAACAGCAAAGAAATATTACATAATTTGAAAAAAAAAAGACCTTTCCATTTATTACGTAAAATGTTCAAATTACTAATTTTTCTCTACAATTCTAATGAAGAATTTGTTCATAAATCATACCCTGCTAAAAAAATTCATTAAATTTTCCTGGGACAAAATAAATATTTGAATGATTTAGGTTAGACATTCAAATCAAAAATCTCAATTCAAGAAGATGAATGCATGCATATATGTGTGTAAAGACTGCATATTTTGTTGGTTCTTTTATGAAGATAAACTAGCTGACTCAATTTCTCAATCAGGACTTTTCACGAACACATAGAATGCAATATCAAATTCATCAAAAGCAAAAGAAGAGAAGATCCCACTATGAAACTCGATTTCTTTAC
>CATIWJ010140749.1:0-22092 GCA_949640765.1 Croton laevigatus | reverse complement strand
AAGCCACCATATTCATCTTCAAGGGCTTCTGGAAGATCCCAGTGGAATAAAGTCACAAAAGGTCGGATTCCTTCATGATATAGCAGGAACAATTGATTTTATTAATGAAATAAAAATGAACAATTAAAATTCATTCATTTTTGCTTAATGGGGAGACCTAAAGCAAGAACAACAAAATACCAAACACTGACCATTCAATAGTAGTTCGTCGATCAGGTTATCATAGTAATCAATACCCAGTTGATTTATTCCCCCACTAAGGTGACCACCTAAATATATAGAATTAAATATACAGAGAAAAGAAAAATCATTTCTGATATATTGTGTTAACATTGATATTCAAAGATTATCAACAAAAATCCAAAACCTTAAGTAATGAATACTTACGAGGTAATACTCTTGACCATGATATGGAAAATCTGTAAGCATCTATGCCCAGGAGCTTCATTATGGCCACATCTTCCTACAGTCCTCAAACCAAATGAAGAAATCAAATTTATGCAAACAAAAAGGACCAAAAGACATAATTAAAAAATCCTCAAACCAAATAAAGAAATCAAATTTATTCAAACAAAAAGGACCAACAGACATAATTAAAAGTCCTCAAACCAAATAAAGAAATCAAATTTATGCAAACGAAAAGGACCAAAAGACATAATTAAAAGTTCTAAACGTTCATATTAGATAGTAATTTACCTTGTACCTATGATATGAATCAGTTGCAATGTCTCCATTGCTGTGATCCTTTATCTTTTCTACATACATTAAAAAAATATTATGCTTCAAAGACTAATACATAGCTACTGTTAATAATGAATTTGGGATATGTAAAAATTACATATAAAGAGAATGAAAGAGAGACGGAAAGAGAACCAGGATATTTGTGAGTGAAGGTATCCCAAATGCTTGCTCCTTTTCCATCTTCAAATGCTGCACCTTCAATCTGCAAAATCAATATACAACATTATTCGATTCCCCCAAAATCAAATATTCGTAAATAGAAAGGGACCCAGTAGCACAAACCTGGTAAGCAGATGATGCAGACCCAAAAATGAAATCTGCCGGGAAACTGCTCCGATGAATATACGACACAGATTCTTCACCGGAAACCAGAAAAATGAGTAATGGGTAGAGGAAAAAGCTGGCAGTTCTCAAATTGAGGTTCATTTTACTCATCAATTGATCTCTAAAACCCACTTCGTTCACATGCAATGCAATATGTTTTGATGAAGGGTCAAATCAAATTTTTTTTATAGCAATTAATATCAAGCGAAGCAGTTTTCAGAGGGTAATATTGGTATGTATGACAAATTATAGGCAGAGTAGCAATGGTCCCATCCTTTATTGTTCTTTTTTTCCCCTTGTTCATGATAAATAAAAAATAGTTTTCAATTTTTCAGCGTTTCTTTTTCAAAACATCATTGTCACTTATGCTACGTCTCATCTCGCACGCTATAAGTACCAAAATAGTTCCAGAGAGCAAAGAGTACTTTTTTCTCCTGCACTATTTTTATGTTTCATGCGTTTCATACTCAACGACTAGCAATAGCAGTGGGATTATGTTTACAATGATTGTTATATATGTTAGTGTTGAAATTAATTAAATTAATAAGTTTTAATTAATTAAGATATGTCCATGATTCGTCGATTATGAGTAGATACAAGTAAGTGTAATGGGTTATAAGGTTAAATAGGCAACCCTAATAACCCAACACATATATAAGAATTGGAGGAGGCAACATAGAATTTGTCTGCAGTAGCTATCCAAGAGAAATTAGCTTTTCTCTTTCACATCACTTAGCTCCTTCAATCTCTATGTTTTGAAATTCTTAGATCGTGAAACAGCGCTATAGGATTTTCTATAGACGGCCTAACATATTCAATCATGTGATCTCTTCCGCTTCCACTCGTGGAACTTCATTCGCCAAATACAAAATATATTTATATTCGTTATATATAAATCCTTCAGTTAGTCTGATACATCTCGCATGTTATATATGTTAGTTTGATAAGTAATGGTCACAGCCTTCTTTTTCTTTTTTTTCTTGTTCATGATAAATAAAAAATAGTTTTCAATTTTCAGCTTTTGTTTTTCAAACGTGGTATTATTTTCATTTATTTTTTAATTTCAAATTTAAACATATAAATGGTAATTAAAAAGTATAATCTATTATTTTATATATAAAAAGTAAAATCCAAAATTTTAAAAAGATAATAGCTTGAAATTTGTAGTTAAACATTAATTTAGAATTAGTTTCATTAAATATTTTTATTTTGTCAAAATCTTACATTCCATATTTATGGATGGATTTATTTATGGAAAGATTAACATATCTTTAAATATTTTATACCCCTTAAATGAACAATAAAAATATTTTTTTTAAAAAAAAGGAAAAGTTGACATATCTCAATTAAATAAGAAATCATGTATTCTTTCTTTCCTAATAAGGTCTTTCCTATTTAGAACTTTCTCAATGCCTATAAATAGCTTAGTATGATGAATGCAAAGTATGTTCTTTCACTGAATTTCATCTCATCAACGCTAAAAAAAAATCAAAAATTCAATGGAAACTACTTCCAAAACATTCTATGAGAAAAAATTGAAGAATATTATTCTTCAAACGAGTTCTGATGGGATAATCGATTTAGATCATTTTGTTGCTCATATTATTACTTTCAATCGGATAGCTCAGAAAATCATTCACCAAGGAGGGTTACGTAATGACTTTCTCTTAATCTGTGCATGTTTATAATCTCTCGGATGCAATATGGAGTTACTTATTTGGTACTTAAATATTATTGATACTTTAGGAGAATGAGCATGGCTTATAGTAAGCAAGGATACAAACTTCATACATAAAGAGTATCGTAACTTCATACATAAAGAGTATTCGTAACTTCATACAAAAATTATTAGTAGAAGGACGTTTGCATACTAAAAAATTAGCTGGTCCACTCACCCATTCCATGAGTAAAGATCCATCTAATATGAAGAAAATCACAAGTCTATCTGAACATATTCAAGCACAAATATTACAATCCATACCAGTTCGAATACTTCATGAAGATTGAGACAACAAATAACAATGTTTTAGATTTTAAGTTATTTTTATTGTTTTAAATTTATGCTATTTTTGATATATTTTTTATTTAGATTATGATATTAATAAGATTAGGACGAAGCACATGTTTATTGATATTAATAAGATTATAATATTTTATTTTTAAATTTAATTTTAATTTATCTTCCATTAGAGAATAAATGAGATTTTAATAATTCAACATCACAATGAGATAATTTATATTTCCGATAGCCATGTCATGCCTTTCGATAAAATAGCTAAAGGACATTCGATATTCGATTTATAACAATCGTAATAATATGATAAACATTTTAAATTTTTAGTATCTATAACATAAGTAATAATCAAAATATGAAAAATTTGTCTATATAAACTTAGCTTGAAAAAATATTTAAAAATAACTTCTTGTAAAATTTGTTTAGCCATTCACTAATTAATAGGAAAAATATTTATTAAAAAATATATACTTGTCACGTACAAAAAGTTTTAGTGCATGGAAATTATTTGTGCCAAAAACTATTATTAAACAAATTATTTTAGTTATTTTTTTATTTTAAATAAAAAATTATTAAAATTAAGTAATCAATTAGAAGATTTTAATATAATTATTATAGATATTTAACATTAATTACGTCCTAATTAAATAATTTGTTGGATTAAAATTATTATATTTGTGTGAAGCTATTATTATATTTTTAAATAATTTCAACTCCTTAAATAATTTCAACCCCTTAAATCAATAATAAAAGCATCCATAGAAAAAAGAAAAGTTGATTTTCATATTTTACTTTTAAAATAAAAATATGTTAATATCTTTTTTTTTTTAAGGACAACCGTTATTAATTGAAGAATAAGTTTCAATTTAATTGTGGAAACTTAATAAATGAAATTGATACAAAAATTCAATTTGATTTTTTATATTATTTTTAAAATTTAAAATATTTTAAAATGAATTATGAAACCGTATGTGAGCACTAATTAAGTAATTTTTTAAAATTAAATATATTTTTTAATAATTGAGCGCTCTAATTAAGTAATTGTTTAAAATTAAATATATTTTTTTAATAATTGAGCTCTAATTGAGAAATTTGATAGATTAAAATTACCATATTTGTGTCAAAAGCCATTATATAAATTAATACACCCTTATGGAAATAAATTATTTTAATTATTTTGCTACCCTAAATATAAAAATAATTTAAATTAAGCTATTATTAGGAGATTTTAATTAATTATTAAAATATTTAATATTAATTACTTCTTTATTAAATAATTTGATGTATTAAAATTAGCATATTTTTGTTAAAAGCCATTATAAAGCTTGGTGCACCCTTATAAAAACAAATTATTAAATTTATTTAACATTTATGACTTCCTAATTAAGTAATTTGATGGACTAGAGTTAGCATATTTATGTCAAAAGCCATTATAAAGCTTGGTGCACCATTATAGAAATAAATTATTAAATTTATTTAACATTAATTACTTCCTAATTAAGTAATTTGATGGATTAAAATTACTATATTTATATCAAAAGCCTTTATGAAGCTTGGTGCACCCTTATAAAAATAAATTATTAAATTTATTTAACATTAATTACTTCCTAGTTAAATAATTTGATGGATTAAAATTACTATATTTATGTCAAAAGATATTATTATATCTTTAAATAATTTCAACCCCTTAAACTAATAATAATAGCATCCAAAAAAAAATGGCAAGTTCATATTTGTATTTATTTTTTAAACTTAAAAATTTTTTAATATCTTAATCTTAATTATATAAAAAATCCGTATTAATTAAAATAGAAAACACTTTAATTGTGGAAACTTTCTAAATGAAATTCATTCACACAAAATACCATATTGATTTTTTATATTCCTTTTAAAATAAAAACAAATTTGGAAATCAATTGTTGAAATCGTATGTATCCATATAATTGAATAGTGGTTTAATATTTAAATTAAATACACAAAATTCTTAATTTCTTTCTTCCATAATAGTGTTTCTCCTATCTAGGACTCTCTCAAACACAATGTGTGCCTAAAAATATTTTAGAAGAAGTAGAATACTTTATAAGTTTTTGAAGAAATAAAAACTTTATAAGTTTTTTTCCTATTTATTGAAGTGAGTTGATTATACATATGTTTTAGAATTCTTGCATTTGTTAATTATATTATATTATATATATGTTTTACTTAAATTTATTTTTGAAGCTACTTCATTTATACAGATGGCAAAATCAAATACGTCGCAAAATATAATGACTACCATTGATCATGCAAGTTGTTTAAACAAATTTTGAAATTGGTTTAATTATTTTTGTTGTAAACATATAAGCTTATTATTTTGATATTGAAAATCATGTTTTTCTCATTAATTTTTTTAATTTATCATTGGTTGATTTCATCGATAATTTAAATGGTAGTACGGAAAATTGGGTGCCTAGAGTACGTGTCTTATGTATGTGAAGAGTTACACAATGCACGAATCCTAACAATTTAATTGCTATAGAAATGATTGTTCAAGATGAAAAGGTAAATAATTTTATTATTGAACATTATATTCAACATATATTTTTTAAATATTTGACATAAATATTTCCCTATTGTGGCCGTTTAAAGCAGCCCTACTAATACATCTACTCAATTCTAATAATAAAGCTGGATGAAAAATTAAAATATTCAAATCCACCTTCACAAATTCTGCCTTATTGTTGGTTTAAAAAAAAATCGACAACTTAACGACTTTTTTATGCTATATTATTGTTGATTTTCATATTGATACCAAGGAAAAGCTAAGGAATATTGGAGAAACAATTTAGGCCATACACCAATGAACAATCCTCCAACTATAAATATACAGTAATGTCATTGGGCTTGACGCTTACATTTCAGGGTAGTCGCATTCAAACTTCTATTTCAAAGTATGTATCCACCAAATTTTAAAAAATAATAATAATAATAAAGGAGCTTGGACATTACATGATGAGAACATTTAGTGTTCATGCAAATATGGTGACTTTGAAACCAACTAACCACAAATTCAAGTTGGCACTGACAAACAAATCTATAGTTGAGCCCTTAATATTAATTTTCAATATTATATTTTCAACTTTCGTCCTTTTGGAATGCTCTTGAATATCGACAACTTTGATAACACACAATTATTTGGTAATTTACTATAACTTACTTTTTTTTTATTTTAGCTTTTCAATTTGTTAAGTTCTTATTTTATTATATTAAAAATTACATAACTTTGCAGATGTCGTATGAGAGGTCATCCCATTAGGTGAACCTAAGCAAAATAATCCAGCAGATAGTACATTAAAATTTATGAAATAATTCTCAAAGATTATAGCAACACGATGATGCAATATCCATCCATACCCCAGCCTTTTGGATTTTATGATCAAACCAATGCACATAATATAATGATTGTCGATGAATTTAGGTATAATCGGCGTTCTCTAACATATGAGCACTAGCGATTATTACCAAATATGACCGATGAGTAGCATGCAGTTTATAATAAGATTATGACAACTGTTGATGGAGACAAGGGAGGAATGTTCTTTTTGTTTAGTTATGGAGGTACCGGTAAGACTTTTGTATGAAGGACTTTGTCATCATTTATAAGATATAGAGGAGAAATTGTCTTGACAGTAGCTTCCAGTGGTATTGCTTCACTTCTATTGCCTGGGGTTGTACTGCTCACTCAAGATTCAAGATTCCACTTTCTCCCAATGAGGACTCTACTTGCAATATAAAACAAGGCACCCCACTAGCTGAGCTTATTATCAAGACCAAGTTGATAATTTGGGATGAGGCACCAATGACGCACAGATACTGTTTTGAAGCCCTTGTCCGTACCCTAAGGGATATTCTCCGCTCTGAAAATTCAGGTAACCAAGAATCGCCTTTTGGGGGTAAGACGATCGTTTTAGGTGGTGATTTCAGACAGATACTTCTCGTTATTCCTAAAGGTAATCCACAGTTGCATACATATAATTCATATTTAAATAAAACAATAACAGTGGTTTAATATACTTTTAAAATTAGGTTTCAGGCAAGACATTGTACATGCTTCGTTGAATTCTTCATACTTGTGGTCCTGTTGTGAGGTGCTGAAAATCACTAAAAATATGAGGTTAGAATCTGAATGGACTAATGGAGATTTGGAAGAGCTTCGTGAGTTCTCCGAATGGCTTCTCGCGATTGAGGATGGTAAGGTTGGAAACTCCATTGATGGAATAAAAAAGGTGCGTATACCTGCTGACCTCCTCATACAAGATTCTGAAGACCAATATCTGTGATTGTAAAGAGTACCTACCCTGATTACCTTAACCATAAAAAGATACAGATTATTTACAGCGTAGAGCAATACTTGCTCCTACGCTACGTATGGTGGAATTGATCAACAACCATATAGTTTCACAAAATATTTGTTAGGAAAAAGAGTTCCTCAACTCTGATGCAATTTACATGTCCGATCAACCCTATGGATCTATGGAGCATATTCACACGCCTGAATTCTTAAATAGCATCAAATGCTCGAGAGTTTCAAATCATTCCATCACTCTGAAAGAAGGCATAATTGTTATGATCATGAGAAATATAGATCCATCTGTAGGATTATGTAATGGAACAAGGTTGATCATCACCAAACTTGGAAATTAAGTCATCGAAGCTCAGGTATTCCATGGTTCAACACAGGGAGATAAGGTATTTATACCCCGAATGACATTGACTCCATCTGATGTTAAGGTACCTTTCAAATTCCAGCGCTGACAGTTTTCTATCATAGTGTCTTTTGCCATAACCATAAATAATAGTCAGGAATAATTACTCTCTCATGTTGAATTATATCTTGAAAAACCTGTTTTTACACATGGTCAATTGTATGTTGTTCTTTCCAGAGTCACAAGCAGACGATGATTGAAAATTTTAGTTATTGATGACAAGGGGAAAATAACAGACAAAGCTGTTATTGTTGTCTACAAAGAAATGTTTAGGAATTTAGAATGATATATTATTAAACTAATTTTTCATAATTGTTTTAATTTTTTTTCACAAACCTTAATATTTTGTTTGTATTAAAAAAAATAATACAAAGTTGAATACATTAGGCACCGGCGAGCATCACGCGGGTAAAATACTAGTTTCTCTAAAAGGAAAAAAAAGTTACATTTCCAAAAGTCATTCATTAATAGTTAGACTTTATAAATAACCAGCTAACAATATAGTTCGCTTGTTGTACGTATTTACTCATGTTAAATATTCGTTATTTTATACTATAATAATTTTAAGATATATATTTCACTCATGTTAATATAAGTCAATAATCATTATTATAATCAGTGAATATTAAAACATAGTAAAAAAAATAAGAATTTTCGAAAAAGAGATTTTTTTTCCCAATAAAAGGCTATGCATTTATGAATTTACAAATGTTATATTATTTCTTTTCAAAAAATATTATATTATTTTAAATATTAATCTGATAAGGATAGAAAAGAACAATTAATTAAATTATTGTTGTTATAATTATTAGGATAGAAAAGAACAATTAATTAAATTATTGTTGTTATTACTGTTAGGATAGAAAAGAACAATTAATTAAATTATTATTGTTGCAAGAAATGCAAATGATTTCTTTTGTTTTGAATTTTGTTCAAACATAATGATTTGTGAAGTCTACAAATTTATTTTCAAATGTTTTTTTTAGCACTAGCAAGTGTGAAGACCATATTTAAAATATCTAAATGAAACTTGCTTAAGAAATTGAACTGTTAAAAATTTACAAGTGTAGCTCGCGCTACCTTACTGTCTCGCAGGCTATGCCCTTGTCGCTCACACTATGTCTCAGTGTCTTGCATGCTATAGGTACCAAAATAGTTCTGAGAGCAAAGAAGACTTTTGTCTCATGTGCTACATACTTCAACGACTAGTAACAGAGTGGGACTATGTTTGCAGTGACTGTTATATATGTCAGTTTGAGACGTCTCGTGCGGTACTTTTTTGTTTCGTGCACTACGTGCCTACTTTTAGCAAAATTTCAAATCTAAGATGCAACGGCTATATTCTCCAATTTGGGTATAAATATCCTGACATATAACTATATGAAGGTTGATCAACTACAGAATATCAATTAGATATTAGAGTTTCAATGTAAAACAACCTCATTATCATTTCTCTTCTACTCTTTCATTAGAATTCATTGTTATTTAGTTGAGCGAGCTATAAACTCAACTCTTTTGAGTGAGCTATAAACTAAACTCCTTTCTTATATAGTTAACTGAGTTAGCTAGTAAACTTAATATCTTAGTTGATAGTTTATTAAGTGAGTTTCAAACTCAATGTTAACTTAGAAAATCTCATTATATTCTTGCTTATTTCTTGAAACCCAATAAAAATTGAAAAAGTGGATGTAAGAGTGGTTGAATCCAAACCACTATAAAACTTCTTATTCATCTTTCATCTTTTACAAAACCACCAATTTCCGCACTTAATTTTTTATTAACCAACAAATTCACCTCCTCTTAATTGTCAAGGCCAACAATAATTATTATCTATTGTTCTTATAATTATAAGATATTATTAAGAGTGAGCAAATTTAGTCGGCCAGCCGAACTGAACTTGTTATCAAAAAATGGACCAAATTTTCCTTAACCAAAAATCGCACCGAGAGATCGGAATCCAAATAGTAACCAAACCATTTCCAAAAAAAAATTACATAAAGAAACTGACAATTGAAAAAAAAAGAATAAAAAATGGTAGACAAATGATTTCTCATTTTTAGAAATCAGAAATACAAATATTAAATACTTTTATTTTCAATAGATTACATTACCGTTTCTCAAATCAATAGAAACCCTGAAAATTATTTCACAACAATCAAATTAAAACAAAAAGAAAATAAACCATTGAGGGATATAAAGATCCTTTAAGCTTCAAACCCAACTTGATGCGAACCCTAAGAACAATGCCTTGAAACCCAACATCAATATATGATTTCAATCCCAAGAAAGCTAGAAATCAGATTCCACGATAACAAATTGTGACCCAATGATTAGACATGAATCGCGAACCAACAATAAATATTGTGACCCAACGATTATAAAATGAATCACGAACCAACAATATAGAGATCCATGACCCTTTGTTATAGAGAACTCAAACCAAGGATATAAACAAGAATAATTGACACAAATAGTATGAATTAATAGTTATCTGAAGAATCAAAAACCCTCACAATATGTTTGTTTTCTTAAAAATATGGCGTCTCTTTCTTTGCAAAATAGGACTCCTTAAATAGAAAGTCAGACCTCCATAAAATAAAGAAAAAACCTAAACAAATAAAATCCTAGAAGCTATTTTCCTTGTCCAGCACTACCAAAATAATAGAAATAACATAAAAATAGGTAAATTCTGAATTTAGCTCCAAAATTCCACTTTCTTTCCGTTTGTTTCCAACCAGCCGTCATTTACAAGGCATGGTCACATCTTGTTTCCATTTGTTTCCAGCCGGCCGTCATTTATAAGGCGTAGTCACGTCTTGTTGGAGATAATCTGCTGCCCAATTTCTGTCCATGCGGTTATCAGGTTCTGCATTGCCATAAGATTGAACCAAAGTAACTTGTTGCAAAGGTTCGTATGATAGTAAACACTTGTCCTATGAATCATTGGCTATCACGTCTTGTACCCACGAACTCAAAGCCTCTTTGAACTTCTTAGCACGAGCCCTTGTAATCGGTCCTTCAGAATCTTATAAGGGATCTTTGGTGGAATTCCTATCACAACTTCCCTTTTCAAGCTTTAAACCCTAACTTTCCTTTTCAAGCTTCAAACCATAGAGAAACAAAATTAACTGGACAAAATGGAGGGCCAATGAGCGCTTTAAACCCACAGATGAGGAACGGAGGTCGAAAATCATTCTTTTGCAATGGGTTGGGGGAGAGAGAATCAAGCTTCAAGCATGTTTTCTAGCGAGTAGTGGGTTGGAGGAGAGAGAATAATTCCTCTGCCATTGGAAATGATGGAAACAGAAGAACCGAAGACAGTGGAATGAAAGCTGAACGTAGACGGCAACAGAGGAGACGGACGAAGGAGGGCTACGGTTGTTTTTATTTTGCTTACATTATGTTTGGATGGGGTGAGGGATGGGTAATTAATGAAATAGTAATAAAGGGTAAGTGAGGTAATCGTAAGAAGAGTTACAGTAAAAACTTGATGATATTTGGAAAGAGGTTAATTAATAGAAATGTAAGGAGAGGTAATATATATCATCATGTTTGGATAAAGGTAAAGGAAATGTTAAATAATTAATTGATGATATTTGGAAAGAGGTTAATAAATGGGAAGAATTACAGTAAAAAATTGAGATATTTGAAAAGAGGTTAAATAATGGAAAGGCAAGGAGATGTAACATATATAATTGTGTTTGGATAGAGGTAAGGGAAATGTTAAATAATTAATTATAGTACAAAATTACCTTCAAGATATTTTATAAAATAAATTGATAATTGGGTTTTTAATAAAATATATAGGGCATAATTGACAGAATAAAATTTAAATTAAGTCAATGAGTAGCTTACCTCTACTTACACCCCAATTAGAGGGGTAAGAAAATTAGAGCTTTGAGGGGTAAGGGAAGGTAAAGCTTACCCCTCCTTACCTTTATATACCCTTGTGTAACCTCATCCCAAATATGAGTAAGTGTAAAATCCGTTTGTTGGAAACACCACATAAGTGCCAAGTACACGAGCGACCCGAGACCCATTGGGGCTCTGAGGTCGAGCACTGATCTGGGAAACCCTATGGGAGACTGTAAATACTGTAAATAATAAAGGATGTATGATAAATAAAGGCCCTAGAAGGGCGACCATCATATC
Source organism: Croton laevigatus (assembly GCA_949640765.1). NCBI lineage: Eukaryota > Viridiplantae > Streptophyta > Magnoliopsida > Malpighiales > Euphorbiaceae > Croton > Croton laevigatus. Next base: position 10,116 of record CATIWJ010140749.1, on the reverse strand, counting down.
CAGAGGCAAAGGTAGGCCAACGGAGCTCAACAAAGCCCAACAGGCTATAAAGGAGGTGTCGGGGACCTAAGCGGAATTTTTCGAAAAGTCACGTAGGGTCTTAATAGTGCCTATAACGGATGCTAAATATGAAATCTCGAAAGTTTACTGGTCACAACAAAGCGTCACAGAATTTTCAGAAAACGCGCGTATAAAAAAATACATTGGAATTCCTACGAAGGGTATTTTGGTAATTTTCCAAGGAGGGAGTTAGTAAGCATTAAAGACAACATTAAGAACCATTTTGGGCATAAAAATAAGGTTGAAATATTTGACCAATTCCTAGCCAATTAAAATGCTTACTTAGACTCCAAAAGCCAACCAAAATAAAGGGTTTAAATAAATAAAAATTAAAATAATTTTTAGTCATATATAAGAGATTTTAAGACATTAGAATGAACAAAAGTTTCCCATTCACCATAGGAAAGCCACATCAAGGAAAGAAGAAAGAAGGAGAAAGAAACCAAGGTAAGTCATCACGTCCAAGTTGATTTTTCATGGTTTTTAGCTAAAATTCTAAGTCCTATGCATGATTAGACCTATATCTAAGCTTGATTTCTTGATTCCTTAAGTTTATGTAGCAAATCCTAACTTGGGTGAATAGTGAAACATATGTTTATAAGGTGGAATTTTGAAGATGATGAAATTAATCTTGAAATAAGTAGTTTTAAGCATTGATTACAGGGTTTCTGTCCTAAACCTAAAGGTAGTTCTTGTGTAAGAAATCAAGGGGAAAGAGGAGAGGAAGGCAATTGAATAGTTAAAGAGAGAAAAAAATACAAGGTTTGGTACTTTAACTATATGGTTTCTATTTTGTTTCAATTTTTATAAATTCTATTTTATGGTAAAAATTATGTTTATGCGTGTTGTGAACTCTGAATTTATGTGACGTTTTATGCAAATATTTGTTTGGGCTCATGTAATATCAAAAACGAACCTAAATAGCAAAGATAGTGGAGTTGTCCAGCAGTTACTCTGCAGGACAGCCCACTTCCAGGATTTTTCATAAATTCTATAAAAATTAATTTTAGCTGAATTTTGGGTATGTTATACATTGACATGTCTAGTTTATGAGAAAAATATATTCAGGCATTTTTAGTGAAGATTTGATGATGAAAAAGGAAGTTTTCTGGACTGCAACAGGCTACAGCTCATGACTGGAGCAGTCTGAGGTGGAGGCTCATCCGGTCACTGTGCTTAGCCCAGCTCAGTCCAAAATTTTTATGAGGTGTTCCTAACATATCAAGCTATTTCTAGTAAAAATTTCAGAATTTTTAGACTTGTAAATAATTTTATATGTATTTTCAAAGTTAGTAGTCGTGACGCAGAAAAATCTGCCAGTTGATAATAAAAGTAGTCCGGTATTAAAAGTTCATAAAACGATGTAAATAAATGCTTTAATTGAGATCGTATGCAAGTAAGATTGTTAAAAATATAAATATATAAATGTTCGAGTCATGTTATGAAAAGGAAAATTGCCCTAAGTGAATATGAAACTATTTGTAAACTATTTAAACATAACAAATGAACCTAAATACATTAAACTCTACTTGGTTTTGGTTGAACCAGGCGGTAAGGGTATGACGCGTCATATATTGATTGAGAAACGGTCCGCAGTATAATTGGTATTGGCATACTGATATGGAATGGTGCCTGTTTATTTGCAAATGGCCCGGCTACCTGTAATGTGTGCCCTGCTAGTGATTGACAACAAATCACTGAAAATCTATTCAGTGATTTCAATACTATAGTACTGTAATTATTTGATATGTGTCCATTATTGGATTGATTTGGATGTCTTATCCTAGTGTTCAGCTATTTACCTAGTAGAGCAAAGTAAATAAAATACTAAATTGGTAAATACATATACTTATTTGCATAAAACATTTATGATTTTGTTCATTTTCTTTGAATACTAGTTTATTAAATGTGAAATGAATTTCATTGCTTTTACTTAAATCGCTTTCCACATTATTTATTTCCAATAGTTAAAGTACCCACTAGGTAACAAAGCTCAGCGAATTATTTTCTGTAACTCGCAGGTTAATAGCAGTAGCGGAAGTAGATAACTAGCGTTAGTCTATCGGCATTTCAGGCGGCATTAAGGTTACTTTTTATTTGTACTAGACTATTAGTAGTGGCATATATATAAACATAGTAGATACTCCCAGATAAAATGCTAGTGTAACTTAAACTTTAGAAAGTTTTAAATTTAATGTTTAAGTTGGGTTTTTATTTTGTATTTCTATAGAAGTGCTTATTTTCGGTTTATATAAGGAGTGAGGGTATAAGGGCAGTTTGCCGAAGTGTTTAGAAAAAATTTCTTTTGTAGGATTCCAGTGAGTAGTCGCAGGGACTATCCCTGTAGTCGCTATTACTATTTACGGATTGTCATATGTGTACCGGAGCTCTGGCGAAATTTCCGCATGAATGGTCCAAAATTTTGACTAAGTAAAAATGCAAATTTTTAGCAAGAATAATTTATCCAACTATTTAAATAAAATAAAACGACAGCGCTTTAATATCAGTAAGTAGCATTCCGTCGAGGGCTTCCCGTTAGACCGAGATGGGGTGTTACAGTAGGAATGAACTTACCTCTCCTTACCCTTGCTTACCATCAAACCAAACAAACTACTAGGGTTTGTTTTGAACGACTTAAAGTGAGGAAGGAAAAGGGAGAGAGTTATTTTAGAGATAAGGGAGGCGCAACGGTAAAAAACAAACTGAAGAATTAGGAAGGATTTTAGGGTTTTGATCTAAATTTTAGCATTTTATATAATGGATTCAGTTTTTGGTTAAGTTCGGTTTTTAGACTCTCAAAACCGTAAACCAATCGATCAACTGTGGTATATAATGTTTTAGCACCGCAAACTGAACCGATAATTAGTTTCGAATTTTCAATTCGATTTCTCTATTTCATAATTTGCTCACCCTTAAATATTATAAGATATAATATTTATTGCATTTATATAGAAATATTATAATGTTAATATATTTTATATATTAAATTAGGAAATAATTGCTCATAGGATTTATATTTTATATTTTAAATTAATAAACAATTCCTTAATAGAGTAAGATTAAATTACTAGTTCTTATAATAAATTAATTACATGTAATATATATAATATATGAAGACAATTTTACTCTCAATAATAGAAATAATTAAAATATTATAAAGTTATTTTAGGTGAACCAAATGACCTCTATTTTTACATTTATATTACTATAAATACTAAAAAAATCCTATTATTATTATTATTATTAAATTGAAAAATGTAGAATCATATTTTCATAAATAAGTATACGTTAAAATATATATTAAAGAAAATAATAATAAAATATAGATGATTAATGTTTTAGTGGTTTAATAAATATGTAGTAATAGCCACAATTAATGTGTGGCTTATTGCTCTTCCTACAGAGAGATTTTAGAACGTAAAGGTTTTAAATTCAATTTTTGCTAACCATACTCTTAGATATTAAAAAAAAAAATACTAAAAGATATATTTAGATTAAAGGGTAACTCAAAAGCATTCGATTCAAATGTTTTTATTATTTTAACTTTTTTTTAAAAATAAACCGGCCGATTATCTGTTTAAATTTTAGATATCAAGTGAGTCGTAGTTTTTATATTTTGACTCTGTATTATAAATTTGACACGATTAAAATTTGACGGTTGAATTTATAATATTGTCCAATTAGTAATATAGAATTAAAATCTGAAAAATATGATCCACTGCAATTAATTTAAGGACTCTATATAAATGATTGACCAGTTTATTTTAAAAAAAAAAATGTAAAAAAACAAAGGGAAAATATAAGCAAATGGCAATTTTTCGAAAATTAGATTTAGTAAATAGCAGTTACTTTTTAAAGTCCACATTATGTTTTTATTCAATTACTTTTATTCTCCTATTTAATTAATTACTGCCCAAAAAGGAATTGAAAAATGGCAAAAAAGTAGTGCTACGTCCTATTTTTTTTATAAAGGATAATAATATCTTGTTCGTAATTTTACTACGAGAGAAATGAATCAGTAATACAGCAATTATTGGTAAGATTGTCTACCTAGAAACTATAAAACAAATTACCCATAGCTCATCTATATATTTAGGACAAGTATAAAATTACAAGGACTAAAATAAAACAAAAAAACATAAAAATAGAAGCAAAAAGATGTTGCCGATTTGCTCAATACTGCTCTTTGATTTCCGGTGAATCCACATTCTATTACCGATCGTCAGAGAAACCAGCTTTAGATTCCCTGTGTTCTTCGCAGTTGAGGATTCAAACTTGTACAAAATAGACTTCTGAGATTTAGATTCCTAATCTGGATTGTTTCAAACCGGTGATGAAGATCTCCCTTCGATCATCAATCTTTCAATCTCAAACCAATTCCAAGGGATAGATCGGAACAAAAAAAAAACCCCCCAGAAGCCAGTAGTAAAAGCAAAGATCATAACAGGACTTGGATCTCCATCTTCCAATAACTTTCGTCCATTGCTCTTAATTAGATCAGTCCGATCTGATCTCTAACAAATCTAAATGGAATCACTAAAACGAAATAAAGACCCAAACAAAAAGAAAATTGCATGAAGGCAAAAGAATGTAAACAAAAATTGCACTGAGGCAAAGAAATAAACAAAATTGCATAGAGCAAAGAAATTTGCACTAAGGAAAAAAATTGCACTATTCTTTCATAGAGAAAGACATAGGCAAAGAGTTTATTGGATTATCGGAAAAGAAGAAAAATGGAGTGGCCACCGCCGGTGCGGCCACAAAGGTGAACAAACCTTAGAAAAAGAAAAGGTTGAGAGATAGATATTGAATTTATTTAGTGATCATTGATTTTCTTCTTCCTTTCAGAAAAAACCACAAAAAATAGGATAAAGGATTTGGAGTGTAGTGCTACGTCTTTGTTTATTGTTGCGTCAACTTCTTCTTTTTTTTTCCCTTCATTTTCATCTTATTTTTCTTCCTATGCTACTAATTCAAAAATAGAAATATTAGTGCTCTTATACAGAGTTCTATAAGTATTTTACCAATAAAGAGTTTCTATAAGATAATTAGGCTAATTATGAAGCTTGAATCAATAATGAACTTTTGATATTTATCAAAGGAGAAAAACAAAAGTTTTAGTATTCATCCATAGAAACAATCAAACAAAATAAGTTTTAGTATTCATCCATAGAAACTGTCAAACTAAATCAGTACATAAAACAATATTTATATATTGATGAGTATGTAATGTATACTCATCAGTATATAAATACAATATTTATATATCACTTAGTATATAAGTATACCATTATATATATATATATATATATATATATATATATATATATATATATATATAAGTTTATAAAAATATAATATTTTATATATTGATCTATATATAAATACACTGTGAGTATATAAATATTTATTCAATTATGTATATAAATATACCATGTTTGTTGTTTGGTATATAAATGCAATATATATATACTCATTAGTATACTAATATTTGTATTTATATATTGATGAGTATAAAAATATGCATATGTATCCAAACAACTAGTATATAAATATTGTATTTATATACTGTTGAGTATATAAATATTGGCCAATAACATTTTTTTTTTTTTGAAGTATGTTGAGTTGTGACTTTTTGCCCTTGAATGAAGTAGTTGCACATTTTAGCCCCCTGAAGTGTTTCACCTTTTAGGCCCCTGAAGTGTCTAAAAAATCAAATTTCGCACCCTCCGTCCAACATTAATGGTGAGTGAGGCACAAACTGATAGAAGGCATGTGAGGGAAGCTTAACTGAGTTGCTAAATCTAAACGATGTCGTTTTTTTTTTTTACAACTTGATATCACCCATCAAAATGCCTCTATTTTCGAAAACAGAACACCTAAAAACCTAATTCCCACGAAGTGGAGACCATAATCCCCAATTTCTTTCCCTCGGTTTCCCTTCTCCTTTAATTTGGCCTAACCTAGAAAAAGCAAACCCACAAACGAAAGGCAAAATCAAAAATTTTTCCCCATTTTCCTTCGAAAATCCTAGGCATATCCTCTTTTTTTTTATCTCTAATCTCTATCTCCTAAGGTTTAATAATAGTTGATTCTTTGAATTTGAAGAAGAAAGTGGTGTTATTGTACAAATGTATGAAGGAAACCATTATGGTGCAGTTAAGGGATCTTAAGAATAAAGGGTGGATTGATAAGTGCCTAATTACACATATTTTTATATGAAAATATTGTTAGAATTATATTTATAATTAGTGATTAATTTATTTATTTAGGACTTATTTTGTTGATTTTCACTTTTCAAATCATAATCGAGCGTTATTGCAAAAAGAAACGGATATGGACAGGAATGGCCTGAAAAGGAGTAACTTTAGAGGAATTTAGAAGTTCAAAAGGGTTTTTAGGCATGAAAGGCAGAATTTTAGACTTGAAATTGAATTTGCTTTGAGCTTCCTTATTTTGTCCAAAATGTTGTAAGAATGTGCGTTTTAGTAAATTAAAATTGTGCTTTACATGAAATTTGAACATGCGTTTTACTTAGAGGAATAGCGACATTTTGTTTGAGAAGGGAGCTGCATTCTGGTTAAAGTAATTTTGAGCTACTTAAAAATGCAGCATGTGATGAGTAAAAGGAAGCTATGCTGTGGCTTAAAACGCAGTCATAATGTGCGTTTCACACAAGAGAAGCTGGCATGTTCAAAATGCAACAAGGAACTGAGTTTCACACAAGATATCAAGCAGTCTACGACGTGGCATTTTGGAGTATAAAAAGAAAGCAAATTTTGTTTTGCAAGAGTAGCGTTCTGACAACGCGATCTGATCCAGGAGGGAGATTGGGGATTTGACGATTGATTCTATTAGATTTGACTGGGATTTTAGGGAATCCAATAGGATTTGGATTTGGTTTTGAAAATTAAAAAAAAAACAAAAATAACAAGAAAAAGAGAGAGAGAGATTAGAAAAGAGGGAGATGGAAGGTTGAATAGAGACAAAGACGATCGAGAGGGCTGAAGAGAACGGACCCAAGGAAAAAAATTACTAACAAGGCTTCTCTTCTCCTTTAAGGGATTAGTTCGGAAACAACAGTGCTTCACCGAAAAAAGAAAATGGAGGAAAACAAAAAATTCTAGAAAGAACAGTCTATGGCTTTAAAGAAACAAATAACAGGCCGGAGATATCAACAATTCTTACCAAAAAAAAAATCAGAAACGAAAATTGAAAGCAGAGTCAAAATTAGAAATAGAGAAGAGGAGATCAGTTTAGATCCAAAAAGGGATCGAAGACCAAAACAGAAGAAAACTAAAATAGTGTCGTTTAGAGCAAAACAGTCCTGAACAGAAGCAAAGCAAAACAATGTCATTTCGGTAATGGACAGGGCATAATGAATTGAAAGGAAACCAGTTCTTTCCAAGCTAATATGCAAAATAAAAATGGTCTTTTCACTATAAGTGAAGATTTGACATTGGTTTAATGCTGTTTTCTTTAATTTTTTGTCTTTCATTTGCTTCTGTTGATGTTGAAATCGTAATATTGATTATGAATTGGTATTTTGTTGAAGCTGCTATGTTGATGATGAATTAATTCATAATTCGTATTTAGATTTGAAGATGAACCCTAGGATTGAATATTGCATTTGATTCATTTGGTTAATTTTGAATGTTATTGCCGTTGAGATTCATTTATGATGGATATTGCTTGAATTAATTTCTGCTAGTTTTTAGCTTATGTCTGTTTTTGCATTGTGAGATTGATAAATCTGCATGTAAGTTGATCATCTATAATTGAAAGGAGTTGCATATAAACCTAGAGATAGACATAAATTCTCTGGATTAGAGTCAAATTTAATACTAAAAACTCATAAAATAGATCAATGCAAGACTTTGAGTTTTAATTAGAAAGTGATTTCAATTAATTAACCTAAGATTAGATGTTAATTAGCTAGAGAGAGTGATCAACATAATTTATGAGTTCCTACGGTCCAACGATAATAATAACTGATTAATCAAATAAGTCGAGTCCAGAAGAGTACTTAGGGGTTTCAAATTCCAGATACTGCTTACTTATCTGCTTGTTATTCTCTATTTTCTTATTTTCTGAAGTGAATTTAATGTTATTTGCATAAGTTTATTTTAATCATTTAATTTAAACGCTTAATTTGTTGGCTAGATAATATGAAGATAGTTAGTACTAGTATTCACTAATCCCTATAGGATATAACACTCAGTATTCTGGTAGCTATACTACAGAATAATAGGTGTACTTGCCTAACAGTCCGTAGCATAATTGCTTAAATGCTTATAAAGGATCTTCCACAAATGTCCTAAAATTGAAGTAAGTTTGAGATTCTAATTTTTTTAAAAAAATTTGATTTAATTTTGCATTCTCTATTGTAATTATGGTTTAATTTTAAATGAAGGGAACATATTCTGTTTCTTTTGTTGGTACGATAAGGTAAAAAATAAGACGAATTAGTATGTGTTGCTTAGACCAGTGGGACAAAATAAATGCACAAACTCAAGAACACAGATGAGTTTTCTCTAGATCAAAGAAGACTTGAAGTTGTGAAGGTGAAAATCGACAAGGAAACTAATCGTAATTTGAGTCTGATTTATAACAATATTTCAATCATTAATGAAGAACAATTTGTTGTAGTTGAAGGAAGGATTAGAAAGCTGAAAATGAAGATTGATTAGCTTAAAACTTTAGCAAAGAAAAATTTCAATGTCTTTAATTATAAGAGTGTTCTATTAGGAGTTGCTGTGAAATTTGGGATAGGGTGTATGATTTGTAAAATTGTTGAACTGTAATTCTCTGTAATTTTATCATGTAATTGCTTTAAGTTTATCAAACTTGAATGAAAAGTAGTTTGGCTAAAAACAGGAGATATATCAAACTACAAATTATTCTTATGTACTATTATTGTAATACCATTTATTAAAGCATAATTATATTAGCCATTTGGTTCGGTTGCATGCACAATTGTGGCCAGTAATTTAAGTGCAAAACCCAACATTATCAACACCAAGGCCAATTTGATAGCACCTATCTCTGTACCAACAAAGCCACAAACAAAACAATGAAGTCCTGCAAATCAATCCCAAACAAGAAGTTCATTATTATTTAGGACTTGCTAGTGATGGCTTTAATCCTTTTAGAATTGTGGGTAATACCTTGGACTTGTATGAAGCAATCTTCTTTTATGTTATCAATGATAACTTGTGGGGAAAGGGCTTGGAAATGATATTGATGTTTATTTCCAACCTTCAGTGAAGAAATCAATTGTGTGATAGAGTTGGGACATATGATGTTTCTAGGAGACAAAACTTCCTTTTGTGAGCTATATTAATGTGGACAATAAATGTCATTCCTGCTTTTGCATACTTGTTATAGTACCAAAGGACAATTTGCTTGTCCAATTTATGCTGAGTTTACATATTCAAAATGGTTAAATAAAGGTGGAAAGCATTGTTATATGGGTCATCATCGGTGGTTACTGTTAGAGTTGGAAAAGTCTTCTATTAACAACAAAATAGAATTACAGGAGGATTACAATTCACACTCACTACAAAAAACCAACTCTCTAATTAAAACTCACAATTTTTCTTTCAAGAACACTCTCTTTCTCTCAAACTCTCTCTGTTTTTCTCTCACTCTCTTCTGAAGCCTCACACAATAATACAGAATAGGAGCATACGTTCTTGTGCAGAGAGAGTCTTTGGAGCAGCATCTCTTCCTTTACTAATTGGAAGACCTAATTATGATTTAGGTGGAAGACATAATTATGTCTTTGTTGGAAGACATAATTATATTGTTGCTTTTGGCTCTATTAGAAGACTTAATAGCTGGACCTTTACAGAAGGGCGCTTAAGCAGCCGCTGAAGAGAATAGGGAATAAATTTATGTCCTGTACTCTCACCACACAGCCAAGAAGCAAGTTTGAATTTCTTAAAGAAAAGCTTGGAATTTGCAGCAACTAAAGCAAGGAGGAGTGTTGAAGTTGTGCTTCAGTTACTGCACTAATTTTCTGTTATGGAAACAGAGCATTTTTCACGTTCCTTA